>APFE030663488.1:0-10819 GCA_000404065.3 Pinus taeda
ATATTTTTATTTACGTTTTGGTATTTTTTTTAACTTTTTTTTCATTGTTTTTATTTTTAATTTTATGTTTTCATTATTTTTTTGAAATTTTAATGTTTTTCAGAGTCATAACAAAATCTTTTACACCATTATTTCAAAATATTGAAAATTTACAACAACAAAAAAAAATGTTATTCTAGCATCAACACTTTTTGTCTTGAGGGCGTTTTTTGCACAATTTTTGCACATAAAAATCGGTTTTACCGGCATTTTTTTAAAATGTTGGAAATTGACCCTAAAAAAAAAAATCCATCGTTCCAATATTAGCACTTTTCATTTTCAAGTTGTTTTTTGCACAATTTTTGCATAAAAAATTCGTTCTCACTGTCATTTTTAAAACATGTTCAAAATTGACCCTTAAAGAAAAATCAACAACCTAGTATACACATTTTTCGTTTTTAGCACTGTTTTTCATGTTTTTTCGGGGTTTTTTGGGCAGAGTTCTCGTTTTGAATTTATAGTTCTCGTTTCAAAGTTTACATTGTTAAGGCCACTAATAACATGATAGAACTCATGGCCCTAGAGCAATGTTTGGAAATCTTAGTGGATTCAAATTCATATAATGTCATCATTGAAGCAGATTCAGAATTGATTATTAGAGCAGCCAAGAAAATATGTAATGGTACATCATCGCATAAAGTGTCGAAACACCGGAGGCTATCTCAGGTCTTTCACCATATCTACACCCACCTGCAAACCTTAAAAACTGTAAGTTTTGTCCATGTGAAAAGAAAAGTTAACATGTTAGCTGATCGTTTGGCGAATGAAGGAGTGACTAATAAGGAAATGGACACTCAGCACATTTGGAAGTTGTTACCCCCAGGTAAACTATTAGAGGACTGTCTCTGTCAGGCTACCAAATATAGGGAGCAATGGATTGACAGGATGGATCGAAGAGGATCAAGAGACAGGCAGGAAGAAAGGGAAGCCTAAAATGTTTGTTTGTTGTTTGGCAGCAGTCCGAAAATTGTATTGGCATTAGTATTCCATTGGATTTGAGTGGAAGGTTGAGATTAGCAGAGGAAGACCAAGGAAGCAGTGGCGTGAGGACTGATTTTGGAAGTGTTGCAGGTTTAATCGACCATCGATCACTATATGGATCAATGGCGACACATTGATTAATGAAATATTGTTATCTATGAGTGTCTATCTGTTAAACGGAGTATGGCAAATAAACTGGGGTTTAAGTGCAAATCCATTGATAAGCAGAAGATCAACGGCGCCAGGAGGAAGGAACGAGAACCGTCCTATGGGATAGATCGACAGTCTTCACTTGGCATAAGAGTGCACAAATTAATTCGCACAGAAATGGTTTCTTAAATTATTTCGGGTGGGGTCTAAGTGGTAACTAGTATTTCGAGGATGGCTCCAATTCCACTCTTCAAGCGACATGTAGCAGTGAGAAGGAGAGAGAAAACCACTTGTTGGGCGGTTAATCCTCATGCTACTTGTCCACCTGAAGTCAGCGTGGACTGTTGGATCCACAAAGGGTAGATCAACGATGGAGGTTCGGTTGTGCAAGTGGTTAATCGATAATAGGATGAAGGAGTTGGAGTTGGAATTACGATTCGCCGATATGCAATTTCGTGATTCGACACTAGTCGTTGGTTCATTGAAAGAGATGGACGACAGTTTTTTATGGTCGCGGATGCGTTATTTTTTAAGTCCGACCTTATGGGTTGCAGGTCGGGTTTTGTGTATTTCCTATGTAATCCTTATTTTCCGTTAGAGTGAATGGTTCCATGTTTTAAAAGTTTGAAGCCAATAACGCTTTTGATAGGTTATGTGGACCATTTTTGGTAAACGAAAGGAATTTTGGTTTACCCTGTAACATATGTAATGTACTTGTTCGGTTAATAGAAAGCTTCATTCTTACTTAACCAAAAAAAAGAATGCACGTGGTTATATTCTAAAAAGCAGGTTTGAAATAGTGACAGTGGTTTTCAGGCAGACTTAAGGTTGTAAGTAGTTTTTGGGCAGGCTCACCCGATACCATTCATCGACTAATGCGTGGCAAGAGAAGGAGAGAGGAAACCGCCTTATCGGGCGAGTAATTCTCGTGCATGTAGCTCACCCGATATCATTGTCGAGTTTTGAATCAAATGCATTTTGATCTACGGTGCAGGATCACCGAGCAACTTTGTTTTTTGAGTGTAATATCAACCATCGAATGGGAAGGTAGTATCTAAGGTGGAGGATTGATCCAAAAAAGGAAAACATTAAAAAATGTGCATGTGCGAACCCAACGATATATATGTCTGGGTGTATAAATAGTTGAAGTTTGGCTAAGTGTTTCGAAGCGGGGTTTTCAGTGTATTTCATATGTATCTTTGTATTCCGGCTTTAAGTCTTGCCACATTAAAAAATGTGATTGCAAAAAAAATATATATATATATATATGGACCCATGAGACCATTACAATATGATGTAATATAATATCACGTTCATTGCAATATCGCAAGCCTCTTTAAAGCCTTGCCACATTAAAATGCTAATTGTGATATAATTGTAGACCCGACTACACCATTATAGCATGGCTTAATCAAATGTTGCATCTACGGTAATCGCAATGTATAAAGGGTTATCACCCCTGAACCACCAATTGCGATATATTATATATTATATAATATATATATATATATATAAAGGACCGATGGAGTTATTAAAAATAGTTTATAATAATATCGCGTCTGGGTATCAGGGAGTTGGCTATGTTATGTGCAAATCTATCGATTGCGATAACGCTGTGGAGGAGCAGACTCGATGAAGTTATAGATGCGGGCGTAATGCATTTAAAGTCCGACCTTATGTGCTCAGAGAGTGTATTTCTATGTATTCCTGTGGTTCCGATAAATTTGTTCCCGGGGCTTAAAGTTAAATTAACGCTTTTGATAGTTTACTGGGCCTGAAGCGTTGCGATTGCGGGATTACTATTGTATATTGTATGAATATTATAAAAAAGGGGCCTCTTTGATATTTTCTTTAATATGCAACATTATTGTAATTCAGCCTCTTTTCCACATTAACGTGTCCTATGTATTGATGGATTTGAAAAGACAGAGGACGCCAAAGAGTGAGTGCAGAGGAAGCTGAAAGATCAAGCGAGCATTGAGGAAGCCGAATAGCCAGTGGAGAAAGGAAGCCAAAAGTCAGGGGTATCAAGAATATAAAATAGAGAATAAGGAAAGTTTAGTGTTACTGGAAAAACTATAAGAAAATAAAGGAAGTTGAAGCTCTGGCAGAAGTGGAAGGAATAGGAGGACAGAAGTAAGTCATATGCCCAACAGAGTTGCGAGCAGAGAATTACAACCAAACAGATCCAGACGATTTACAGCAGAGGGTTGGAGCCCTTGAGGTTGGTGCCTTAGAACTGAAAGGATTGGTGTCCCTGGGAGTTGGTGCTCCTAAATTCAAGGTTGGTGCCTTGACAAGATAGAGTTGGTGCCCTGGAGGTTGAAGCCTCACAAAGAGTCCAAGTTGGTGCTTGGCAACTGATTGATTGAAACATATATATATATATATATATATTATATATATTGTACTTGATTGATTGTAAGTTTCACTTTAATAAAAGCATCTATTCCTGTTATCTACTTCTGTGTCCCAAATATAAATGTTTTTTAACTGATATAAATAATAATTGAAAAAAGAAATATTGATTCACCCCCCTCTCAGTATTTCCAACAATTGGTATCAGAGAGGGCTTCTTCATATCAGTGTAATAGCTTGAAGAAGGATTCTTAATCATGACGAGAAATCAAGAAGTGTCAGGAAGACCTCCTCTGTTCGATGGCACAAATTTTGGTTTCTAGAAAAAGAGAATGTCCTATTACTTAATGTTCCTTGGACCTGAGGTTTGGCATTTGGTCTTAAATGAGTACATAGCTCCTTCCACTCTTCCAACAAATCAAGATGAAAGGAAAGTCTACATTGCAAATGCAAAAGCCTTAAACTCCATCACTAATGGAATCACTGATTCTGAATTTAAAAAAGTCATGGATTGTAACTCTACCAAAGGAGTATGGGATAAGCTAATTAGCCTATACGACGGTGACTCCAAAGTCAAGAAGGAAAAGCTTCAAACACATAGAAGGCAATTTGAAAGTCTGAAAATGGATGATGAAGAAGATATTGCATCATATTTTCTCTGAGTAGCTGAAGTGGTCAACGTTCTTAAAGGATTGGACAAAAACATTGAAGAAAGCACCATTGTTCAAAAGGTCTTAAGATCTCTCCCAGATAGATTTGACTCCAAAGTAAATGCCATGGAAGAAGTGAAGGATCTAAATACACTCAAGATGGATGAACTCCATGGAATCCTCATTGAATATGAGATAAGAAAAGGTTGCCCAAGTTCCAAATATGCAGCATTCAAGGCCTCAAAATCAAAAAAGGGGAAAGAAAGGAATGTCAGTAGTGATGACTCCGATGTTGAATCCGAATTGGTGCAATTTGTATGAAGGCTGGAGAAAGTATCTAAGCTAAAAGGTAAATACCCTCTTATTTGTTTCAAATGTGGAAAAATAGGTCATTATGCTGCAAAATGTCCTCATAAGCATGATAGTGATGATGAAGAAAATTCTAAAAGGATGGTATACAAAAAGAAAGGGTTCAATAAGAAGAATTTCATCTCTAAGCAACATGAGTCTGATGAAGATGAATTTGTAGTCATTAAAAAGAAATCAACCAACCAGTTCCCTCACAACAAAGGAGGTAATGAAGAATCAGATGAAGAAAATGACCATGCTAGAAGCCGAGAAGTATTATTCATGGCATTCAGAAGTGATGATGACTCACGACTAGAAGGAAATGTAGATGAATTATTAATAAGTGTCATTGAAGAAAATGAGAAATTATGGAATAAAATCATTCCTCTCAAGGTAGAAAATGAGGAAACAAAAAGAAGGGAAGATCTCTTGAAAACAAGCTAAAAGAAAAAGAAGAAGCTTGCGACGAACATGAAACTGAAATAGTATCTATGAGGAAGGAATTAGAGCAAGTTAGAAAGGGTTGAAAAATCTCTCAAATACTTGACACTATCCTAAATAATCAAAAACCTCAATATGATAAATCTGGAATAGGTTTTAAAGGAGAATCATCAAGCACTAAGAATAATGCGAAAAGCTATGTCGATGTGCTTTCCAGCAACCCAAAGGAAGAAAGATTATTTCATCAAAGGCTCATCCCCTATCCAAAGAATGAAGAGAGAATAACTCCAAGGAAGAATGTTGATTCGAATCATGGATGCTACAATAGATACAAAACAGTATTTATCAAAGGCCCATCTCAAATTCAAAGAATGAAGCGGGAGTAACTCCAAGGAAGAATGTTGATTCAAATCGTGGCTATTACAATAGGTACAAAACTATCTTTTTTGGGCATTGTTTCCATTGTAAAAAATTTGGTCATCAAGCTAGACATTGCATGGCTCATAAGAATAACACACCAAAACTGAAGGATCAAATAAACAAACCATATGGCCCCAAAGGGCAAGAACAAATCAAGACCTACAATTCTTTTGATCCCTTAGCCAAATTTGATCTGATTTGTTCATTATGTAATAATAATGGACACAATGAACAAAAGTGCCCACTCAAAAGAGGAAAAGCAAGTGAGAATCCAAACATGGATAAATGTGGCCTAGCTCTATGTGTTCAAAATAATGAAAATCATTGGTTTGTGGATAGTGGGTGCTCCAGACACATGACAGAGGACAGAAGGGAGTTTGTCTCATTGAACAAAAAGGAAGGAAATGTATGCTTTGGAAGTGGATCTGCCAAAATCGTTGGAAAAGGAATTGTTACTCTTATTAATGGAAAAGAAAATGCTCAAAATGCTTTGCTAGTAGACGGGCTCAAACACAACCTCTTGAGTGTTAGCCAACTTTGTGATCAAGGACATAATGTTGTCTTTAGCACCAAAGACTATGAAATAAGGAACTCTCCTCAGGGGAACTTGTAGCGAAAGGGGTTAGAACACCAGACAACATCTACATTCTGAACAAGATTCAAGAAGACAAATTCTACTTAAGTCAAACAGATGAAAGTTGGTTGTGGCACAAGCGACTTGGACATACAAGCTTCGATAATTTGATTAATATTAGCAAGATAAATACAATACGAGACATCCCAAAGTTATTCAAACCAAATCAAGGAGTATGTAGCCCATGTTAACATGGAAAGAAAACTAGAACAAGTCACAAGACCAAGGAGTTTTCTACATCAAAGCCTTTGGAGATCATTCATGATGATTTATGTGGACCAACTAGAACTCCAACACTCCAAGGAGAAAGGTACTTTGCTTTATTTGTTGATGATTATACTAGAATGATGTGGGTATATTTTATAAAATATAAATCCGAAGCCTTTGAGTGTTCTAAGAATCTTAAATCTCTTGTGGAAAACAAAAAGGACTCTAAGATTAAGTGTCTTGGGAAAAGATAGAGCGGAAGAATTCACATCAAAAGAATTTGATAAATTCTGTAAAATACATGGAATCAAAAGAGAACTCTCTGTTGCCATAACACCAAAGCAAAATGGGGTAGTTGAAAGAAGAAATTGAAAAGTTCAAGAAATGGAAAAAACAATGTTAATAGCAGCTAACTTGCAAACAAAATTCTAGAAAGAAGCAGTCGGGATAGTTGTCTATACCTTTGAATCGAACTCAATTAAGACCAATTAATGAAAAGACTCCTTATGAATTATGGAAAGGAAGACCTGCTTCAGTAAAATACTTCAAGATTTTTGGAATCAAGTGCTTCATAAAAATCAATGATGGCTCACCAGGAAAGTTTAATTCTCGGTTGACGAAGGGATCTTTCTTGGATATTCTATAAGAAGCAAAGCCTACAAGTGCTATAATAATCGACTATGGAAAATAGTGGAAAACATTGATGTAAAGATTGATGAAGACCTTCCAGAAAAAGAAATTGAAGAACATGAAGTTGATCCTCTCATTGAAGAAGAAGAACCTAAAAAAGAAGAAATAGATCAAGAAAAACCCAAGGAAAAAGAACCATCTCAAACCCCTTCAAAGATGAAGTTTCTCCAAAAATATCACCCAGAAGAGCATATTATTGGCAATGTAGATGAGGGTATGCAGACACGAAGAAAAATGACAAATGCACCAAGGAAAAATGATGTTGCTCTTCTATCCATGATAGAACTAGAAACATTTACTCAAGCAAGGATCCTCATTGGGTAAAATCCATGGAAGAAGAAATGTCTCAAATTGAGAAGAATGAGACATGGGAGTTGGTACCTCGTCCAAGGGACAAAAACATAATAGGAACCAAGTGGGTATTCAAAAACAAAATGAATGAAGATGGACAAATCATCATAAACAAGGCAAGGCTTTTCTGTAAAGGCTATTCACAAGTTGAAGGAATTGACTTTGAAGAAACATTTGCACCAGTAGCTCGTATGGAAGCTATCAAGATGTTCTTGGCATTTGCTTGCTCAAAAGGATTCAAAATCTATCAAATGGATGTAAAATCGGCATTTCTGAATGGGGAACTCAAGGAAGAAGTCTACATGGAGCAACCATAAGGGTTTAATCTAACAGAAGGAAAAGACATTGTCTGTAAGTTGAAAAAGGCATTATATGGGTTGAAACAAGCTCTTAGAGCTTGGTATGCAAGATTGGATCACTATCTACAACAACAAGGCTTCAAGAAGGGGGTGACAGGAAGTAATCTCTACATAAATACAAATGAGGATAAGTTACTAGTCACACTTGTTTATGTTGATGATCTGATTTTTGCTAGTAATAATGATGAGATGAGCCATGAATTTTGTCAAAACATGTCAAAAGAGTTCGAGATGTCAATGATAGGAGAGTTATCTCACTTCCTTGGACTACAAGTATCTCAAACCACGACAGGCTTGTTTATATTTCAAGCCAAATATCTTAAAGACATGCTTAAAAGATATGGAATGGAAGACTGTGCACCCATGAGCACATTATGACCACAAATTGCAAATTGAGCAAAAAATGATAGACTCCCCTCCGGTACATGCAACTCATTACAAGTCAATAATTGGAGCCCTTCTGTACTTAACTGCTACAAGACCTGACATTATGCAAGCAATAGGAATGGTGGGAAGATTTCAATCAGCTCCTAAACAATCCCATCTGTTGGTTGTAAAAGGAATTCTCAGATACCTGAAGGGAACTCTTGATTTCGGTCTCTGGTACCCTAAGATCTCAACTCTTACTTTGACTGCATACATTGATGTTGATTGGGCCGGAAGTGTCGATGATCAGAAAAGTACTAGTGGAAATGCATTCTTCCTGGGAGACTGTTTAATATCTTGGCTCAGCAAAAAACAGACATCCATATCACTATCTACAGCTTAAGCCGAGTATATAGTCGCCACAGATTGTTGTACTCAAATACTATGGATGAAGGAAGCTCTAAAAGATGTCAACATAGCTACAAATCAACCAATTACCATCTATTGTAATAACACAAGGGTGATTAGTCTCAACAAAAATCCAATGATGCACTCAAAGACCAAACATATACCAATCAAGTATCATTTCCTTCGTAAACAAGTAGCTGAACAAAACATCATCTTGGAAGATATCAATACTAAGGAGTAGATCATTGATATTTTCACAAAACCTCTTCCTCGAAAAGCATTTGAACATCTTTGTCAAAAAATGGGGGTTATCTCTTTAGCATCACTTAAGTTGATCCATAAAGAGGTTGCAGGACAGGGGGAGCAGTTCGACAAGGGAAGTCCTTGTGCACTCCTTTGCCACTGATGTCAAAGGGGGAGAGAAGAAGAATATTGCCATCAATGACAAAGGGGGAGATTATTCATCTAGATTTTCATTAATGTCAATATGAAGCCAAGGAGAAGCAGAGCATCAGAGGAGCTAACAGAGGAATTAACAAAGGAGCGACAGAAATCAAGACAATGCAGAATATCAGAACAGGAGTAGTCAAAGAAAATCCAGAGGAAGAAGTTCAACGAAAGAAACAAAGAGGAATATGTAGCGAAGAAGCATAAAGAGCAGTATCGAAAGCCACAGGAAAGCCAAGTAAGTGTAAGAGCGAGAGATTGAGGAGTCGTCGTATTGGGATCCAAAGAAGTCAATAGAGGAGCCAAAAGAGTGGAGTATATAATATAGGCAGAAATCAAGAACACGGATGAAGATTGAATGCACGCGGTTATATTCCAAAAAACAGGTTTGAAATAGTGACACTGGTTTTCAGGTGGACTCACCCAATACCATTCATCGACTGACATGTGGCAAGAGAAGGAGGGAGGAAACTGCCTTATCGGGCGGGTAATCCTCGTGCATGTAGCTCACCCAATATCATTGTTGAGCATCGGATCAAATGCATTTTGATCTACAGTGCAAGATCACCAAGCAGCTTTGTTGGTTAGGTGTAATAACAACCGTCGGATGGGAAGGTAAGACCTACAGTGGAGGATTGATCTAAAAAAGGAAAACATCGGAAAATGTGCATGTGCAGACCCGACGATATATATGTCCGAGTGTATAAATAGTTGAAGTCCGGCTAAGTGTTTCGGACCAGGGTTTTCAGTGTATTTCACATGTATCCTTGTATTCCAGCTTTAAGCCTTGCCACATTAAAAAATGCAATTGCGATATATATATATGGACCCATGGGACCATTACAATATGATGTAATATAATATCGTGTTCGTTGCAATATGGCAAGCCTCTTTAAAACCTTCCCACATTAAAATGTCGATTGCTATATAATTGTCAACCTGACTACACCATATAGCATGGCTTAATCAAATGTTGCATCTGTGGTAATCGCAATGTATAAAGGGTTGTCACCCCCGAACCACCAATTGCGATATATATATATGGACCCGACGGAGTTATTAAAAACAGTTTATAATAATATCGTGTCTGGGTATCGAGGAATTGGCTATGTTATGTGCAAATCTGTCGATTGCAATAAAGTTGTGGAGCGGACCTGGTGGAACTATAAATGCGGACGTAATGCATTTGAAGTACGACCTTATGTGTTCGAAGGGTGTATTTCCATGTATTCTTGTGGTTCTGATAAATGTGTTGCCTGGGGCTTAAAGTTAAATTAACGCTTCTGATAGTTTAGTGGGCTTGAACTATTGCGATTGCGATTGCGACTACGGGATTACTATTGTATATTATATGAATATTATAAAAGGGGGGCCTCTCTAATATTTTCTTTAATATGCAACATTATTGTAATTCGGCCTCTTTTCCACATTAATGTGTCCTGTGTATTGATGGATTTGAAGAGATAGAGGAAGTCGAAGAGTGAGCACAGAGGAGCTGAAAGATTAAGCGAGCGTTGAGAAAGCCGAAGAGTGAATGCAGAGGAAGCTGAAAGATCAAGCGAGCGTTAATGAAGCCGAATATCTAGCGGAGAAAGGAAGCCAAAGGTCAGGGGTATCAAGAATATAAAACAGAGAACAAGGAAAGTTTAGTGTTATTGAAAAAACTGTAGAAAATAAAGGAAGTCGAAGCTCTGGCAGAAGTGGAAGGAACAGGAGGACAGAAGTAAGCCATTGGCCCAACAGAGTTGGTAGTAGAGAATTACAACCAAATAGATCCAGATGGTTTACAGCAGAGGGTTGGAGCCCTTGAGGTTGTTGCCTCATAACTAAAAGGATTGGTGTCCCTGGGAATTGGTGCTCCTAAATTCAAGGTTGGTGCCTTGACAAGATAGAGTTGTTGCTCTGGAGGTTGGAGCCTCACAAAGAGTCCAAGTTGGTGCTTGGCAACTGATTGAAACCAAATATATATA
>APFE030663488.1:11163-54599 GCA_000404065.3 Pinus taeda
AGTATCACAAAAATAATAATAATATTATTAATGATAATATTGATGATTAAGTTGAAATTGAACTACTAAGATTGATGGATGATCAAAAGGGATTTTCCATTAAAAATACTTGATTATCAATTGATGCAAGGTGATTTACTATTTTTGGAAAGTCATACTAGAGACTTTCTATTTTAGACTCTTTATTTTTAGAAATTATATTTTTAGAAATTCATCTCTAAGCTGCCAAATTTTCAACATTCCCTCTTAGCTAGGGAGGAATTTCTTTCTGCAACAAAAGATCTATGCTTGCTCTACTCATCTCTGCTAATAAATGCTCTATATCATCCGGGACAATGATTTCTCCTCTAATGAAGAAGAATCATCATAGGGGAGCTCTGACTACCACCCTATATCCACGAACAATAGGGGAGATTAATCTACCACCCTAAATATATGTATGATCGGCAATAAGCAGGATACCACTTACCATGAGAGGTAAGCATCACACTCTATCCTATTGTTTGTTGATCTTCCTACCTTTACCCTCAAGAATCACACAGACCATGGGGGGATACACAACTTACCAGAGGTAAGGATCACACGCACCCAAGTCTCACCTCATCCATTGGCCAAATGGATGGCAATCCAGACAAGCCTAGCTTGTGGGTAGGATGGATACTGGGGTATATTCTGACAAGTCCCAGACTAGATGGTAGGGGGGATTACCACTTGTCAACACATGACAAGGATCTCACACAACATATAGTCAAGAGTTCCCTCAACCCTAGGAGCTCCCCTGGATCCATTCCCAACCTGGGAGCTCAAATAGGGGCGAAGAGGATAGCTCAATGTTCTCAATCAACCGTGACCACCCCTCTCATCAGTGCCTTCACTGAGCTTATAATTGTTAGTCCTAACCACAGTGCATGACATTGAGAGAATATTGGGTCACATCCATATGTCCATGTTGCTCTATGAATACCAAAAACTTTTGTTTCAACGAAGGCTTGGAAAGTATATCAACTATCTAATCATCAACGACAATATGATGGAGCCTCACTACTCATCTCTGCACCATATCTCGGATATAGTGATATTTGATCTTAATGTGCTTGGACTTGCCATGGAACACAACATTTTCTGCAAGTCGAATCCCCTCTTATTGTCACAATATATTATTGTCGTATTTAGCACATGCTCAAACATCTCTCCAAAGAGCTTCCCCAGCCATATTGTCTCAGAGCTAGCCATGCTAGTAGCAATGTACTTGCCTTCAATCGTGCTAAGGGCTACAAACTTATGTTTTGAGCTCATCCAAGATATCATGGTAGATCCTAAGCTAAAGCAGCATCCATATGTGTTTTTCTTGTCAACAGAGTTACTAGCCTAATCAGCATCAGAGTACCCATGTAGTATTACATCTCCAACAGTGTATCTCAATCTCAGATTGATGGTCCCATGCAAGTATCTCAATACGTGCTTTGCAGCAATATAGTGTGCATGTCATGGCTTAATCATATATTGGCTCAGAGTATTGACCGCAAAATATATGCCTAGTCTAGTGTCACTAAGAATATCATAACCCCAATCAGTTGTCGGTAGTCAAAAGGATTTGGCCAAATTAGGGCCCGCAACTTTACCACATAACTTCTTAAAATTCATTTCCATAGGAGAATTCATGGACTTGCATTATGTCATACCAAATATTTCCAGTAACTTGACAACATATTTTCCTTGAGAAAGGAAAATCTCAGTAGGGCTCTTGCCAAACCTCAAGGCCCAGAAAGTAGTGCATCAAATGAATATCTTTCCTTTCAAACTCAGAATCTAACTCCCTCTTACACTAGAGGGTAAGACGTTCTCCACCTGTCAAGATTCAAGTCGTCAATATATAATGTCAAAATCAAAGGCATACCTTGGACCATTTTGAAGTAGAAATTTGGATTTGCATTGCTTTTGGTAAAATCAAGCTTCATCAAGAAGCTATCAATGTGAGCATATCAAGCTCTTTGGGGCTTGCTTCAATCCATAGAGAGTTGTCTTCAACCTTTGGGTCTAGGAACTACTTCCCATACATCATTATGTATGATGGATTCATGATCTTTGACTATTGCATCTTTCCATACTTGATCTTTAATTGCTTCTTCAAAAGTGCATGGTTTAGCCTAAATAATGTTGCTCATGACTACCACATATGTCTAGAACCAACATGGTATCTTGCTTTCTCTGATGGTTCCTCGGGGAGCAGTATGTCTATCAGCAACCTGTAAAGTTTCGCGAAGCCATAATCATATATTTCTTAGCACATGGAGAAGGATCCAAGGAGTCCATGGGATCCATAGGTTCAACAGCAAGATTAAGCGCAGGCTCGTGATCTTCTTGTGTATCCAAGGCATTATCATGTCTTTCAACATTAGTAGGAGGAGGAGTGTCTATGGTTTTTCAAAGAGTTGCATCTTCATCAAATGTTATATCTCTGATAAACTCTAGTTCTTTTACCAGGCACATATATTCTGTAAGCTTTAGACTTTTCACAATAACCAACAATCATACATTTCTTACCTGAAGCTTCCAACTTGATACTCTTTTCCTTTGGCACATGAAAGTAGACAAGGTAGAAAAAGATCCTTAAGTACCCATTTTGTTCTGCGTTATATGGTACAGTGGTCTCTCTTTTGATTCCATCTTCCTTGTAGAATTCTTGAGCACTTGTCCACTCAAGTCATGGGATGGCTCGCCATCTTCCTCAATCTCAATATAATGGACTTGGTTCTCACATTCATCAAATGTACCTGTCGATCCCAAAACAAGAGCAAGAGAAATAGTAGCAAAGTAAATAAACATAATGAAAGTATACCTGGTGATGAGGCAGGGCTTTCTTTCTTTTATCAACATGAGAGTGGCTCCTTCATTATCTTTGCACCAGTGTCCTCTTGGAGTTTACTCTTCTTGCACTATTATGCACCCTGATGATCTTTGAGATCTTCTTTTCTTGATCACATCCTCATCAAGAAGTTAGTGAAAAAATCATTCAAATACTCATGTAGGGAGAATAACCAATGATCTATGAAGATAAATCTAAACAAGAGTAGTGACACAAAGAAACAACATAAGACTTGAAAATAGTTATTTTTTAATGGGGATTGAAGGAAGTTGTTAGCTCCCTCTTTATCTGACCTCTATAAGTTACCATTGTCCATCAATCATACATCATTGGTAGAAAAAATACATCTTCTTGAACACCACTTGGAAAACTCCAATATGATCCACTCTAATCTCAGGCATTTCAGAACCATCTTTCTCACATGAGGTAATGCTTTATAGTGAAGATGAGTGAACTTTCAATGCCACAATTTATATTGATGATTACTTATCATGAATCAATGCGTGGATAAATCTTCCATTGAATTTATGAAGATCTTCAAATCTTGATCCCAAAGTGAAGGCATGTAATAATAACTATGCATATTGACTTCATTGTTTGTAATGATATTAGTTATAATCTATCTTTGATCGCTGCAAAAGAGGTTAGACTAAAAGAATATCATTTCATCTCTTGCAAAAGTCATGATTTTTACATACAACCACTATTGTTTTTCTTTTGAATAAGGTTACTTCTATATTAAAACAAAAATATTTTACACCGAGGCAGGGACCTCGTAGAGCTGGCCCAAAATTGCGGCATGATTACAAGCAAAGCATATTTGTTTGCCGAAGTCTAGTAGAGTATTACCTTCAGGAACTGTAGAGATTTTGTTCATGAGTGAGGCAAAATACCGAAAACCCCATAGTTGTACTTGGAATTGAGAGTTAAGCTAGGCCTATACAACAACCAAAACTTGGAATTGAGAAATAAACCGGAGCTATATGACAACCCAGACAGTAAAACTAGACCTGGTGGTTGTCACCAGCAACACGACCACCTATAACTGAAAACAGAGGTAACTGTGACTGCAACCAAAATTGGAAATTGAACGCTGGCAAAATGCCCCTTTCGAGTGAAAAACTGGCAGTATGAGCTAATACATTTGTAAACATATCTAGGACAGTGATGAGTGAACCTTCTCGAGCTGGCAAAAATCCAAGAAAACCAGAAAGAACCAACCTGCTTAAGCATCGGGAGAGGGATCAGGCGGCTCCTCGGTGATGCGGCATCCATATTTGTAATCATCGTCATCATCAGAGGAGCTCGCTTGAAGCTTCATGCTTTGAGGAGCTTTGCCTTTACCAGAGCCTGAAGCTTTGCTCTGATCGAGGTTTGTCTGGATGTGGCCTGGTTCGTCTTCCGCCGGCTTGTCCAAAGTCGCTCTGATGGAACCAGCCCCTTGACCTGAATTGATCTCGCTTAGCTCGATGGTAACCGTGGCCATAAAGGAAGAAGTGCCATGACTGCAGGGGAAATGTAACTGAGCAGTGTTAGTCATGGAATGGAAGGAGCTCGGTGCAGTTATCTGTAATCCTCTGCCCGTACCCCGGCCACTCCAAGTAGCAGGGTCCCTGTCTGAGCGAAGGTCCGGGTCGAAGATTGAAGAGTCTGTCGGGGAGGAGGTGGCTTGGCACCCAATTTGCCCACACGAGCTGCCCCTTTTGCAACTCATACGATGTCGCAATTTCGGCATAGCTGGAGGGGCAGAATGATCCTGGCTTCGTGGAAGACGAAGGAAGCAGGGAAGTGAGAAAACTAACTTGGCTTCAGAGCTCAGGGCAGCGAGCGGGAGCCGAACTAAAGAGCAGGGGAAACAAAGGATGGTTTGAAGGAAAATCCAGAAGCTCCGCCAGCAAATCAAAGCCTGGTTTACTTCTGAGAGAGGTCGATAACGAGCCGATACAACTGTGATGGAGGAGGAGCTAGAGCGGAGAGGATAAACGCGATTATGGCGAGTTGATCGTGCCATGATCAAAAAATTAATCGGCGTAAATGGATGTACTGGCGTCATTAAAGTCTCATTAAGCTGGAGCAGAGGCGGAGTTATGACCAGAGCCGCGTGAGGGTGTGTGGCATTGAAGATCAACCACGCACTCATCCAAACCGTTGGCCACGTGCCTATGTTGCCGTCAAACACCCGGATCCGGGGGATACAACCACTATTGTTAGTAAACTCATATCAAAATTACCAAAATCCATAAGATTATGACATTTCTCATATAATGTGAAAGAGTCAAAACCCCCATACTTCAATGTTCATTTTTTATCAGTGATTCTTTCATAACCTTCTATGCATTATACTTCTTTTCAAGATAACACTTTCTTGCACATGCGTAAACAAAACTAAAACTATTTTTTACTTTTGCATGCATCAACAAGTACCAAAACCACAACTATTAAAAACATGTAACACTTTAATTACTATTTGCAAAATTATTATCATACCTTGGGTTCCTTGAAATCTTGGAAGAACAGTAGCAATAAAATTTCAGCAGTTAAATTTCAACAGTAAAGAGCAATATATAAGGTTTCAGCAGCAAGGAGTGACAACTCTTATCTTCTTGGGCTTGTCTTCACCAAAGATCTGATACCATGGTGAAATTTTGATATTCTATGATGTAACAATCACTTATTACAAAACATATTTATGTTGCAATATTAAATAAGAAATTGCAGATAAAACATAAATCAAATGCACAATAGAAAACAACCAAGAACAAAATGAGACAAAGAATTTAGATCCAATGACTAGGGCAAAACCCACTAAGGGAAAACCCAACCATATTCTTTTTCTATTAGAAATCAATTATTCAACAGAGATACAGAGTACAATGAGAGCACAATAGAATGAGTAAGTTCACCCAAATCTAGACAAGTTATAGCATGAAGATCATTGGTAGCAGCAGCAAATGCACACACTGAATCAACCTTCCCTTCAACTGAATCAATATTGAAACAATGAAGCACTGAATCAACCTTGGCTCACCAAATTCTGCTCTTACTCTTCAAGTCTCTCTCCCACAATCTTCTTCAACTCTCCAACTCTCTCTCAAGTTTGAATTCTTCTTTCATAATGCACAAGTAGTGAGGGGAGAAAGAATGAGGCACATATATATATCTATATATTTATATATATTATTATATGAGGAGCAACGAATCCATGACTACATATGAAATGTACCCATGCATTAACGAGAGTGTAACATATGCATTAAAGAGTGTGAAAGAGGAATCTTTCATGACATGCTTTAATAAAAGCATAAGAGAGTGTAAGCGGAAGCTTTTATGATGAGTTGTTATTGAGTGTAGGAGAGTGTAAGAGAATTAATGAGTGTAAGATGAATATGTCATGCCAATAATGAGAGTGTAAGAGAACATTGTTGATAACCATGATTGAGTGACTTGAATTTTTTTTAATAATAATAATGATGATGATTAAGTTGAAATTGAACTATTAAGATTGATTGATGATTAGAAAGGACTTTCCGTCAACAATCCCTGATTACCAATTGATGCAAGGTGATTTACTATTTTTGGAAAGTCTACTTGAGACTTTCTATTTTTAGAAATTCATCCCTGAGTTGCCAAATTTTCAACAACATATTCAATGTCAAAATCATAAGCTTGGACCTTACCCACTTTTACTATCTTTCATTCAGCTCTTTTTGCTCCAAGAAATGACATAAGTTGTGGTATGTCTTGATTACGAACCTGCTTCCTACCAAGTATTTCCTAAATTTTGCCAAAGCGTGCATAATAGCTAGCGTCTCTTTGTCATATATTGAGTAAAGTATCTCTAAATCCTGGAGTTTTCAACTTTCAAATGCAATCGGATGTCGCTTTTGCATTAATACAACTCCTATTCCTTCTCCTAACGCATCACACTCTAATACAAAAGGTTAACTGAAATCAGAGAGTGTCAATACTAGACATGAGCTCATTACTTGAGCTTAAGTAAACGCCTTGTCTAATTCTTTCGTCCACCTGAATGTCCCTTTCTTGGTCAAGTCTGTCAGAGGTGCACTTAATTGTGAGAATCCTTTGAACCGTTGGTAGTAGCTACAAATTCCAAAGAATCCTCGTAAATATGTTAGGTTCTTGGGTGTAGGCCAATCCAATATTGCCTAATCTTCTCTTGATGTACCTGCACTCCTTGCATACTAGTTATATGCCCCAAATAAAGAATTTTTGTCAGATGCCTTGGCATAAAGGGATTTCTCTTTCATTTTGCTCAAAATTTCGTCCAAACGTTCCATGTGCCTTTCCCATGTCTTGTTGTATATGAGGAGGTCATCGAAAAATACCAATAAGAATTTCCTTATTGCTTGTTGAAGATATTGTTCATACAAGACTGGAATGTGACAAGGGTATTGGTTAGTCCAATTGGCATGACCAAAAATTCAAAATGTCCATAGTGACATCTAAAACCAGTTTTGGGGACATCTTGCTCTCAAACCTGAATCTGATATCTTGATCGTAGGTCAATCTTGGAAAAATATACGGCGCCATGCAGTTCATCCAATAGTTCATCGATCTCGGAAATAGGGTACCTTTTCTTGATGGTCTTTTTGTTTAGTGCTCAATAGCCAATACACATCCTCAACGTGTTATCCTTCTTTCTCACCAAAACCATTGATGAGGTAAATGGATTTGAGATGGGTCTGATGTGTCCCATATCTAGCAATTCTTGGATCACCTTTTCTATCTCGTCCTTGAATTTATTTGGGTGTGGGTATGGTGTGGTTATTACAAGATTAGCCCCTTCTTCCAACTCTATGGTATGTTCAAACCCTCTTTTGGGAGGTAGTCTTGTGGGAATCTCACCAAATACCTAATCATGTTTACCCAACACTTGTTGTTTGTACTGTGGGCTATTACTATTGAGCGTCTTTCGACTTGTAATCACACATTTTGTAGCATACGATGCATCTCCATGCTTATATATGGCCTCCATTCTTTTGGCGAAAATGACTTGAGGGTCGCCATTAGTCATGCCTCTTAATACTACTTTGTTTCCATTTGATGCTTTGAATTCCATCTCCATTGCTTGGTAGTCCATACTGATTTTCCCAATGAGTATAACCATTGAACTCCCAAAACAACATTGGTATCTGCAAGATATATTACATAAAAATCTTTAATGAAAGTGTAATTACCGAATGTTATGCTCAAACCTAGGATTACCCCTGTGTAAGCCAAGTTGTACGCATTTGCTACCATCATGTCAAGGCCTTTGAATTCTTCTGTGGGAATACCTCTCCTTGTTATTAAAGTTGCATCGATAAAGTTGTGCATAATGTGTCATTTGAGGAAATTTGTGATGTGTTGTCCCTTGATAACTCCCCTAATCCTAAAGGTGTAATATCTGGGGGTTCTCACAAAGAACTGAGAGAAGCAATCCTAACTTTTGGTCAGGGTTTCTCGTTGTAGAGATTTTCCTCCTCTTTAGCCTCCTCATGTGGCTGCCCTTCTTTGGGGGTGTTAGGTTCATTGTTTAGTGTGGGCTCTTCTTCATCCTCATCATTGGAGACTACTTCAATGTAGTGGATTTTTCCTTTGCCTAAGCATCAATGTCCTGGCTGCCATGGTTCCTTAAAAGTGAAGCAAAGTTGCTTTCTCCTTGGCTTACTTTAGGGTTCATCATCCAACCTATCCTTCCTAGTCCAATCACGTTGTATGGGCTTCTTATCCTTGCCTTTATGGGGGATGAAGAGCTTGGAAGGAGCTTTCGCTTTGGGTGATGCATTCCCCATATCTCGTGTCTTGGTGATAGCATATTGCAAGGTAGTGGGCCTGAAGGCCTTAACCCAACCATGTAGGGGTTTAGTTAACCCTTCTATGAAGAGCATGATTAATCATTGTTTGGATATGTCTATCACCATCACCTTTGTGCATTCAAATTCTGCAATGTACTCTTCTGGTCTTCCCGTTTGTTTGAGTTGTGTCGGCTCTCTAAATTGTATATCCAGATCCTTTCGATCAAAATCGATCTATCAATCTCAATGTAAAGTACACGTAAGAAGTGATGTTTGCATGTCCCATGGTAACCAGTCCATGGTACCATCATTCATGTGCCTCCCCTTCCAAATGTAATGTGGCAAATTGGATAGCATCTACTTCTCACATGGGATTAAGTCATAAATATGTGTTCAAATTTTCCACCCAAGCCCTTGCTAAGCATTTGGTCGATGCATCGAAGGAGGGAATCGACAACTTCCCTATTTCGTGCATTAGATCATGATTTTGATGTGCCTTGGGCTTGCTCCTATACTTCATATTGTTGTGTTAGTTGAATTTCATGTGTGCTCAAACATCTTCTCCTAATGTTGCATATTCTTGGAAACCCATTGTAAAGTCATTTTGTTTTGTTGTTCCTTGGTTTGTTGCTTCTTGATTGTCCAAAAATTGAGGTAGTAGGGGCCTATGGTTACTCCCATTGGTTGTCCTGGCATTAGATTGTGCAACAGTATTAAAAGAGCTAGGATTATGGTTGTTGCTTCCTTCAGTACTAGTATTGTTACCAACAATGAAACCATTGTTACCTAGACTGTTTATAGTCTGGACAATGAGCTGTGTCATTTGTTGTTGCCTTGCATTAGCATATTAGTCATTTGCTATTGCTCATGGATTAATGTCTGCAAGAGATCATTAGGCTCTTGTCCTCCTTGCCTTAATCTATCTCCCATGGCTAGATGATGGGTGATCCTCTTTCTTCTTACTGTAACAATGTTTGTATCTTCTGGAAGCATACAAGGCTCAGGCACTCGCAAGCTGGCAGGATGCACAACTTTGATACCATTGTACTGTCCTAGGGTAATTTTTGGCCCTTAAGGTTTCAAGACATGGAATATATATTGCACTAATATTGCAGTAGTCTTTACAGCTTTACAATAACCATTAAAATGCAGTAGTGAATAGATAAAAAGTATCATAGAACATCAATTGTACTCCGCCTAAAGATAAACAATATTAATACCACAACAGTTTACTAGGGTTGGTTCTACTACAATAGATAAAGGCTACTGCCAATGGCCAGTAGGCACACAAACCAGAACAATTCCCAACTATAATAACAGTAAGGAAAAACCAAACCAAGTTTGTTGATTCCACAAACAGTTTTAATTCAGATTACAGACTAGTTGACCTAGAATCTGTTGCCCTAATGATCTGACCTTATTTCCCTTACTGTCTCACTTCTCAAGTTTGATTGCCTAATTAATTTCTGATGACTGGTACACCGATGATCCCCTATTTACTGTTGTTACTATGTTGAAGGATGTTGTCTCGGATTGCGGCCAGACTGGTCTATGGTCCTGCGCCCCAAATTCCTCAGACTATCCTCCAATTAGGTCGTAGATCGAACTTTCATCAATCAATCAAATTGTCTTCAACGAGCTACACATAGAATCCTTCAGTTAACAAATCAGTGACAAATCAATAGTCCACATGCTGTCTTGGATGAATGATAGCAGATAGGACAATAAGATAGATTAGTGACTAGGGTGGAATCTTTCACCACCGAAATCAGTAGAGACTAGCTAGGGTGGTACGCCTCCACCAAAGCTAGACAAGGAGAAGCGGTCTTAAGACCCTCAAAGTCTTCGCTCACAAAAAACAGAAGTATTCAATCCAAATTCGATGATGCCAAAAATGATTCCAACTCTCCTCTATTTTTAGATTCCCTCATGGGGCTTCTCAAATGTGAGGGGTTGCAAGTGCAACCCCCAATTTGGGCTTTTCTGCCCCAGCCAACCCAAAATTTACCCAATGTTACTCGACAATTGGGTATTCCCCCTTTATCAAAACTATAGCCTACAGAGTTGGATAGGCTATTTCATCCTCCCGTGGCCAATTAACTGGAAGAGAGCATTACAAGGTGTGTATAAACACACAATTCATCTCTCATTTGTAACATCATCTTTATCACTTTATACGATTTATTCATTAACCTATGGGCTCTATATCAAGTGTTGCACTCTCTTTTGATGGTTCTTGTAGTGAAAATCTCTTTCAAGCACTGTTACAGTTATGGCTCTTTCTCTCTCGTGCACTTGTGCTCTTTAACCTTACGCACTAATGCTGGTTCATCTTCTATTTTGTGCAGATTTAAGGTTTTTCTGGTTGGTTCTATTTGATCCTCTCCTTCTTATGGATCTCAACAGATTGACAACACTAAAAAGATGACATCATACTTTCCAAGACCAGAGCACATATTATTCAAAGAGTACAAAAACGAAGTTATCTCCATGGGAAACTCACAAGAATTTCATATTAGCTAATAAAAGTTAGGGAAAAAGCAAACATGAAACAAAACCAAAATGCTTTGCAGCTCTAATCATAAGGAACTGGTTTCAAGGAATCAGGCTGCAAGCAGAATGCAGAGTAAAATTGAATCTTAAGTTTTTCACAAAATAAGAATACAAGAAGATTCATGAGTTCCCTCATCTTCAATAATACCAGTACACTATATGATACAAATCTAATCCTCTTTAACCTCGATCAATCTTCCACACACCCATTTTTTCCTTTTCTGATCTGTGGTTGTGACATCACCTTTTCCAGTCTGGATAGGGGTTGCTTCAGACTTTAAAGCAATACCATGACCCGTGTATTCATTATTTGCATAAAAGGATTCCAAAGAATTCACTTCTCCAGATGACACAATTTCCCTTCTGATGTTCTCTGCTGGCAGTGGCTCAACTTTCCAATCAGTATGTTCCAATTTATCAGCCATACAAGCAATATTTGTAGCAACACAGTTGTTTACTACTTGACACATAGCATCTCCTCCAGTAACCTCCTGGCTTGTTCCTTCAAGTACAGTACCTTCTGCTGAATCAATGGACATGGGCTCTTCTGCTGAACCAATATTGTGGGTTGAGATTGGATGGCTGTCTGCATTAGCATGATCACATAAGTTTCGATCAGATAGTTTATTGTTTGATAAAATTTCTTCTGGGGCTGAAAGAGCAATGTTACCATAAAATGGCCTACTCGCAGTCAAAGATTTCTGATGCACACTGCTCATGCCACCAGACGTGAGTAGAGAAGGACCAGCTACCTCATAGCTGTCCACGAAATTGTCAGTCTGTAACATTTCTGTATAGGTTGGTATTTCAGAAATCCTTCCCTGCATAGGTGCATTGGTAATTCTGCTAGATTCTGCATTTTGCACTGAATGAATGGCTTCATCCAGGAGCCTACGAGTTTCCGAAAGAAAAGCCTGTGCTGAAGCATCTATAACTGCAGCAGCTTCCAATGTCTTTGCTGCTTTCTCTGCTTCTGCTATTAGCAACCTGTTCATCCATACAACCATAGCAATATATCAGAATAAAGTACATTTTCATTTGAGACCTGTCCTTTTCATGACATCCAGGTCAATTTACCATGCCTGCAGAAACAAATGAAGATATAGAAAGCACATCTAATAGAGGAAATAGTCAAAGCATTCAAACAGAAACTTGAAATTCTCTAAAATCACCTTGCACGCACTGTAGCTTCTCTCCTTTTCAGTTCCATTGCCGTTCTATTTGCTCGAAGTTTCCTTATCATCTGCAATTTTTCCCCTGCTAGTGGATCTGAATATGAAGGTGGAAACCTTTTTCTAGGACTCGTAGGTTCTTTCCTACACATTCTAGCAACAGGATGTGTCTTAAGCCTTTGGCTTATCGCCTTTGGAGGCTTATCTCTCTTAATGGCATTTGAAGCTGTCATGTTATGTTTCTTTTCAGTTCTTACGGGTGTTCTCAAACAATTTTCTGCTAATACCTTATGCATCCCAGTTAACACATTTTGCCGATAGTCCTGGACACAGGAAAATGAAACCAGTTGTTTTAGAATCTAGCAACAAGCAAACAATTCACTGCAAGTGTACAGTGCATTTGGAGAGGAAAACTAACAATTCAGAGATGTGTGCGCATGCCTCTTAAGATTTCACTAATGCCCTTACAGGATCTGCCCATTTGGCCTTGATTGCCTCTGATATTTTCAGCTTATGTTCGGCTGACTTGCAAGCACTTATTTGTTGCAGTTTCTTTTCCATGGCCACCTTCATTGCAACATCTTGTAACCATTTTTGCTGCATAATCTTTTTCAGAACCTCGTAACTATCCCAACGTAATTCATCTTCATCATCACCTCCTCTCCTAGCTGCTTCTGCAATACTCTCTTTCCAATCATTAAGACATGCTTCCTGCAAAAATAACCTCTGTCGTCTCCCTTCCCATCCTCTTCTGAAAGTCGCACGTATGCTTTCTTTGGTCTTCTTACTGCACAAATATAGCCTTCAGATAGTGTGCATTGGAAAACACTGCAGCAAAATTGCTATGCAGCCTCAACTGTGGGAAAAATTATAGCATACCAATGACAGAAGAGAGATTTGATTTCCAAGGGGTGTAAAATCAATTTTTTGTAAAGCAGAAAAGCTATAGTTTAAAGTGGTAGAAAGCAGCAGTAATCACATTTATCATAGGTGTTAACTAGCTTCAACATAAAATAAATTATCACTATATAGAAGCACATCCAGCAAAATGTCCTCGGTATTAGAGCCATGAGTTATTTCCTGTGTACAAGTCTTCAATCCAAAAGCAAGGCCACTTCCTGGGGAAAAAGAAAATCCAGATGAAGATACTCATCTCAATGCTTGGAATTTTTAAGTTAGTGGCCAATACAGCATGGTTATGCTCATTTCCATGCAGGTCTTCCAGTGATTACAAATTCTAAGGAAAATCTGCGAAGGTATGAACAGTTTATTTTTCTTCCCAGAGATAATCCATATTATCATTTGGTACACTGCACTGATGAGTTGAGTTGCAACAGTTTACACATGTAGTCACAATGATAACAGTGGTAAAGTTTCATTTGTCATTAAAACAATCACGTCATGAAGCATCAGATCTACTAACCTACGACATGTACTAAAAATAAGTATGTCCACCTTATTTTGTAGTTTTCATGGTTTTATTTGTGAAACTGCAGATTTGTATAAGTTGTAAGGGCCATTTACACTAACCACATGTTCATATGTATTATGTATGCTACTAATCAAAACTTATATTTGTGCCCACAGACATTTACATTATTCAAACTCCCATAAAAATGGGATAACTCTGTAAAGTGAACATGCTGTTAATCAAAACCTGTAGGGGTCTCAAGAAAACTCTAAAATGTAAATCATATATGCAACCCTAGGCATATCTATAAGAGGGCAAATCCAAAGCACGTGATCTTCATTTTACTATTTAGAAAGCAAATCAATATGACTCCTAGAGAGTACCAACTTATCAAGATAGACAACATAACACTGAAAGTAGATAATCAACTAAAAGAATACTCGTACAGTTTTGCAGAAGTGATATGAAAAGTTTCAGAATTCCTTCTAAAGGAAAAAATTCACAAAGTAAGATAAGAGACCAAAAGACAGTAATGAATTCTTCAACAAGCACATGGAGAGAATTAAAAAACGATGTGTCAAAGGATCCTAGCTCGAGTGGTTTGGTTGACAATTCATTTCTCCGGCTGCGTGGATTCAAGTCTTTAGAGACATGTTGTAACTGACCCATTTGAGGTATTTATGAAATAGCTGTATCCGGTGTAATAGTGGAAGCCAATATTTTGAAGTTACCAATTCTTCAGAAATTCTCGTTCCAAATAAAAAAAAAATTAAAAAATCAATGCAATAAAATACATTAATTAGCCCTATTATCTCCCAGACATTCCTTAAAGAAAAAGTCCCAACCTTACTCTTGGGGAGGGGAAGGGGGTGAGCAGGCTAAAGACAGTGAAGACAATATCGCCGATATTCGGAAATATCGCAATATTTTCGGGGAGAAGAGATATTGCCGAGGAAATATCGCGATATTTTGTCTCCCCGAAAATATCGCGATATTTCCGAAATATCAGCGATATCTCTGGAAAATATCGCCTGGCAACAGCAAAAAATTGTCGCTGCAGCTAGAAAAGGCCAATTTTGTTTTTTTTCGTTCATTTTCATTTCTGATCGCTGGAGAAGGAAGGGGAGAGCTATTTCTGAGGTTTGAATAGCCATTATCGCGACCAACAATGAAGATTTTCTTGATCTAAGATTGAAGAACAATGAAACAATTTCATTTCTTCCATTAACAGGAATGTTAAATAAACCCCCATGTTAATGAATTTTTTGATAGCTTTAGGATTATTCTTGCTTGCCTATTTGCCTACAAACATTTTTCTTGTTTTTTTTTTTCTATTTGCTATGATTTTCATGCCCATGAGCAAATGCAAGGGTTTTCTCCATATTTGGAGAGCAAACTCCATTTTTTTTTTAACTCTCAAATGCACCCCCTTATTGTCATTTATGGTTTTTCATTGAATTCACATTGCAAATAATGTAGCAAAAAAAATATTTTGTAAAATGAGGTGGTTATTACTTATTAATTCCTTTTTTTTTGGTGCCATAGGTTTGAGTTAGCTCACTACAAAATTCAAATATGCCAAAAGCCTTAGACCCATTTTGGGAGTATGGGGAGCCTGATGGTGGGACAAATCGAGCATATCTTACATGCAAATTGTGTGGGACCAGGATGACAGAAGGGGTTACATGATTGAAATACCATCTGGCTAGACTCACTGGACATCATGTTGGGATTTGTACAGTTTCTAGTCTAGAGCTTATACAAAAAGCTCTTGAGACAATTGATGAAAAAGACAGAAATAAGGAAGAGACAGAAAGAAACAAGGCTGAACGTGCAGGTAGATCTTTTGGGATATCTTCTCCTAATTTTGATGTTGAGGGTAGTGGGAGGGGCTCCACAGCATCACCTGCTACTGCTAGTGCGAGTTCCACGAACAGGACATGGATCACAACCTGGCATAAAATCACTTGTTAAAAAAAAAGAGAAGCAAGAAACAGATAGAGTCACGGGGAGGTGCCTTTTCTGGAGTGACTTACCTCTCAGCATCACCAAAACCAATCCATTTTGGCGGCCAATGTGTGATGCTATTGTTGTTGTGGGCCCAAGGTACAAAAGTGCTACATATGAGGAGTTGTGGAAGCCAATTCTTCAAGCAGAAAAGCAAGACATCAACTCTAGATTGGCCGAGTTAAAAAAAAAACATGGGAAGTTACTGGATGCACAGTGATGTCTAATGGTTGGACAGATAGGAAGGGTAGGACCCATCTAATTTTCTTGGTACATCGTCCTAAAGGTTAAATCAGTGGATGCATCAGAGCATATCAAAGATGCAGCAACGATATGTGAGTTGTTAGATAAGTTCATTCAAGAGATTGGTGTGATTGGTGTGCAGAATGTGGTGCAAGTTATAACAGACAATGCAGCTAATTATGTGTCTGTCGGCAAGATGCTTATGGAAAGGCATCGCACATTGTTCTAGACTCCGTGTGCAGCACATTGTCTCGATTTGTTGCTTGAGGATATGGGGAAACTCTCCTTCATCAAGAAGGCGGTTGATATGGCTAAGAGCATCCCCAAGTTTATTTATAATCGTGCTTATGTTCTTAGCCTCATGAGGAAGTTCACTAGAAACAAGGAGTTGCGGCGTCATGTGATCACATGTTTTGCCACAAACTTTATTACTCTTCAGTCTTTGCTTTGATGTCAGTTCGAGTTGAAGCAAATGCTTGTGTCTGATGACTGGTGTAATTGTAGATACAGCATGAGACAGGACAGGAAAGCCATTGCAAAAATGGTGCACTCTGAGACGTTTTGGCGTGAAGTAGAAGAAGCATGCTCAGTTGGTGAACCTATAGTAAAGGTTCTCAGATTGGTAGATGGGGAGAAGCCTACAATGGCTTATTTGTATGAGGCCATGGATAGGGCCAAGGAGGCCATTCGTTCTTATTATGCAGACAAGGGTTTTGCTGACCTTGATAGGCATATGATGTTATGGGATGTGATTGGTAGTTGGTGGACAGGGATGCTTCATCGACCCATTCATGCAGCAGCACTCTTTCTCAACCCGCATTTTCATACAATTGTGGCTTTGATTTTGATGGCAAGGTGATGGAAGGGCTCCATTCCTATATTCATAGGATGGTACCAGATCTTGAGCTTCGTAGCAAAATCAATCGCGAGATACAGTTTTATCAGGATTTTGTTGGCCTGTTTGGCTTTGATGATGTTATTAGGGAAAGTACCCTCTTCATGCCACGTAAGTGACAAGTCATCACTCATTAGAAATTAGAATTTTCAATTTAGAATTTCCTTACTTATAATTCTATCTTTTTTAAATTCAATTATGTATCTTTTATTTGAAAGTTTAATTATGTTATAAGTTTTTGAATTTTTTATTTCTTTATTTTGTTGTAGATATTCGGTGGCGAAGCTATGGTGCAAAGACACCAAATTTGTAGAAATTGGCGATAAGAATCTTGAGTCAAACATGTAGCTCTTCAGGGTGTGAGCGCAACTAGAGTGCATTTGAGAAAATACACGCAAAAAAGCGCAACAAGTATAACTTTGAGCTCCAGCCTTTAGTTGAGCAATTACACTTATTGTAATTTTTAATTTTTAATTTATGACCTTCAAGTGTCAAGAGTCAAGAGTCAAGACTCATTAGTTTTTATAACACTCTTACAGGTTGGAGTTCTCATGCCTCAATCATTTAGTGTATGTGCATTACAATATCCGACTTCGAGTGAAGCAAATAGAAGCACCAATGAATCTAGATGCCATTTCCTTAGACAATATTGATGTATTGTCTCAGTGGAGGGTGGAGTTTGAGGAGCCCATCTTGGAGGAGTCAACTTCAAGGTTAAAGCCAGATGATCCATTAGAACGGAGGCAGCAAGAGAAGGAGGACTCGGAGGAGGAGCAAGAGGAGGATGTAGCATAAAAACTATGGCTAAAGCAAGAGAATTGATAACTTGTAGACTTAATATGTTAAAATACACACAGGTATTTAATAATAATAATTTATTAATATTAAAATTATATAAGATGATTGAATGTTACAATGAAACGCCTGTTTATACCTCAACAGGTGACGTCTTTCGTGAATGGGCATGTCTTTTAGACATGACTTTTCACCTAACTTAATGACTATTTATCTAATTAATATAATTTAATATTATTATTATTAATATTATATAATTTTTAATTATTATTTATTATTTATTTAAGTTATGAATTATTTTCATAACATAGCCTTCCCTTCAGAAGCTTTGTTCTCAAAGCTTTAATGCTGTGGACTTTCTTCACTTAGTGTATGCCGCCTCGAATGTCATAATCTAGATAACTTGACCATTCTCTCGTCTTATAACTCATCAATAATATTTCTTGGATTCATTTTTTATTTTTTATAATAATAATTCTTTAAATAAGTCTAATTTATATATATAATATATATATAATAAATATATATTATAATTATATATAATATATATACATATAATATATATATATTAATAATTAAATTACCATTATATAAATATATATAATATATATATATGATAGTTTTAATTAACTAAATTAACACCATTTAAATTGATTTTTACACAAATGATAACGTCGTGACGATTCGACGCTCACCTGTCCTGGTCACAACTGTTGACCACCGCGTTTCACCACCGATTGGATTGATAATCTGCTGGTTCGTTCGACGGCCTGGCGTGTTCTCTCTGGCGGAGGGCAAAGTAGGGTTGATCAATTGATGAAGTGGTTTGATAGCAGTACTTCCATTGCCTGATAAAGGGATTTCTGGTCCTTGTGATACAGGTCCAAGGTTGGTGATCCATCAAGATTAACATCGTGAAATTTGTCTCACTCCATTTGTTTGGTGGTTGAAGCAAAGAAGCGGAAAGGAAGCACTCCAAGGCCACGAGACCAAAGGGTATCCACTTGACCAACTTTGTTGAGGAGGGAGTTGGAATTGGAATCAAATTGCTTAACTGGGCAGAATATGGGCATCCATTGTGCATTGTAAACAACGGCGGCGTGGGTTCCGGAATTGAAAGGGTTCAAGGAAGATGATCCCTTCACGGGATACATCCTTGCTCCCTTGTATTGTTATGGGAGGGAATCTACCCCGAGCCAGGTTTGAATGGTCGACCTGCATCTCCAATTGATGTAGAGTTGGTGAGGCTGAGTTGATCCTCTATAAAATGACACAATGTCGTCGGCTTCCAATTTCTTGTCCTTCAAAAATCGACTCCACCCTTTGGTCAGCACGTAGCTCTGGCTGCTACTCCAATACGAGTAGAGGAATCGCCAGACTCTACCCATTTTGTCTTCGAAATTCAAGACCAATCCTTTCTCGCTGGAATTGATGTCGAGGGGGGAATATTTCTCAGCGCGCTGCTTGGAAATCACTAGGCACTTTAGTTTTCCCACATCGTTGGGCATGATGGCCTTGTCGAAAGGGTGTTCATGAGCAAGATCCCGCATGGAGGAGACGAAATTGGCGTTTCCATCCATGGCTGCCTGGTTTTCTTGACAGGCATGATTTCTCAGACCGCCGGACTCGCCCTGCCCCGCCATCTCAGCATTGTTCCGAGCTGTCGTCGTCATGATCCTCTTGCTATGATGACTAAAATCTTTGTCATAAGTATGCTTTCGGAGCATGTCGACGATTTCTTCTTTTTTGTGCTCTCTCATGAATTGGGCCTCTGGTTCGCCATCTCGCACTCGATTGAAGTTAGTAATGACGTCTCAACCCCGGAACTTGAGAGCCACGCGATCATAGGCCCTGGCGGCATCCTCTTCCTTGTTGAAAGTTCCCAACCAGACGTGTTGGTGTTTCCCATAAATTTGTACACCCCATCGACTGTTGGGTTGCGGAACCACGCCCTTGTACTGCGACGAAGGCAGCTTCACAGCTTGCTCCACCAACATTGAATACCTTCTCAGATCCTCAAATGCGTCAAACTCTCCCCCAGATCTGGACACCAAGCTCGTTACGCTTGCCATTCTCTCCGGCACGCGAGTGTGCTTTTCCATGGATTTAGCCGAAGCCCAAACATTGAGCGGAGCTGTCTCCTACTTCAACTGCCTTCTGTTCTCTGAAACACTCACCACAGAAGAGTTGAATTCTTTCATCATTGCGTTGCCCACTTCATCGTCTTGGTTTTCTTCAGTGAACTGCTCACCCTCCATTGCCAGGTTCATCGTAACTTTAGAATATTCATTATCACTCTGTCTAACTTCGTTATCTGCATCTTCATATTGATTAATTAGATCAAAATAATCATCAGTCTGTGCAATTTTACTCGGTCGTGTATCATCATTTTCCGAGTATTCACTCTCGAGCTCGTCAAATTAATGTTTCTTAGTTTGAACTTACTGAAATTCATCGACCTTCGCAGCTTCATATTGATCTTCATAAACAGAATTAGTATCCCCATCATTTCTTTCATCTTTCTTATTATTGATTTCTTTTGAAAATTCTTTAACTTCTGCAAATGATTTTTCTAAACATTGTAATGCTTCTCGAATACTAAATTGTTCAACGTAATCAAGATGTGGACGTAATGGCACATTGTGCGGCGAACTACGTTCAAAGGCCCGCATGATTATATCATGTGCCATGGCTCTGATACCATTGTAGCATAAAAACTATGGCTGAAGCAAGAAAACTGATAACTTGTAGACTTAGTATGTTAAAATACACACAGGTATTTAATAATAATAATTTATTAATATATAAAATTGTATAAGATGATATAAGATGATTTGAATATTACAATGAAGCCCCGCTTTTATACCTCAACAGGTGACCTTTCGTGAATGGGCATGTCTTTTAGACATGACTTTTCACCTAACTTAATGACTATTTACCCTAATTAATATTTAGTTATTTAATGTTTATATTTATTTTATTTATTTAATTGTTATGAATTATATTCATAATAGAGGAGGAGGAGGAGGAGAACACTGTGGGAGCATCAGCATCAACACCATCTGCTATAGATATAGGAGAGCACAGCTCCATACCTAGCACTCATTACTTGACATTAGGGGCAGAGGCAGGGCCAGGGCCTTCTACTACTAGGGGCAGGCCTAGCAAACAGCCCATCATGTTTTCCCGTAAAAGGGGGAGAGGGCGGTGATTTCAGATAGATAGCTGCTAGTTTTATTTGTTTTGCTACATATAACTCATGATGATGAGATACTTTTATATATGTGATGTTATTTTGTATTGGTTCTCCACATTTGAGTCCTTGAATGGACAATTATCAGGGATCAGCAGGATTTGGTATCGCTTTGATGTATCATTTCTATTTGACATCATATATATCAGTGTTTTCTTCATATTTATGTGCCAATGTGTTTATTTCATGTTGTTATTGCTTTATATGTTTAAAAATCTGAAGAAAAAAAATGAATATATTATGCATTTTTTATGCTTGCCGATATTTGCCGATATTGCCGATAAGATGTTTTCTGGACCCTCGCCGATATTTTGTCGATACCGATATTTTCAACACTAGCTAAAGATACTATCAAAACTACCTGCAAGCTATCACTTCAATGATTCACTCTCTTTAGGCCAGAAAAAACCTAGCCAAGGGGACACTCCTGGAACTAACCCAAAGCTTGAACGTTTGGTATAGAGGAAAGACATAGCCAAGGTTTATCTTACTTAGACAAATAACTTGGCCAAAGAATGCAAATCCTAAAGTCTTAAGAGAAAAGAAAATTACCAAAGGCAACACTCTAAACCCAAATGGTGATTTGATAAATGCAGAGACAATTTCCCAAATGGATATGAAAGCTGGTGAGATTGACAAATACGACTTACATGAATGTACTTGCAATTATGATTTGTTAAATTTCTAATACCAGTCCAGATTTATTTTATACATCAACAACTTTTATTAGTATTTAAGTTATAAAATAAGATATTTGCAACAGAAAAATATAATCAAAGAAATCAATCACATCACAACAGTAAGTATACACCCATAACAAGTTTCCCAGATTAGAATCCTTGGGAAAATCTGGGCCTAGACCCACAAACAAAAATGCACAAAAAAAAATGCATTGTTGGAACCTCTAACTCAGCCCCCACTGGAAAACTTGGCCCAAGGAATTCGATCCACCAGAAAAACGGCCTCATGAAGAATTCGGCCTTCGAGAAACTCAAGCTCCACCACCAGAAAATCGCCCCACTGGATAAATTGACCTCTCCAAAAGTCAGCCTCCTATGCGCTTCAACTACCCAATGTCTCAATTTCCTGAGCTTGGCCTCATGGAAACACTCCCAAATTTGCCATGCACTCTTAATCCCTTCTCTTCAGTCAAGCTAAGCCTCTCACTATAGAGAAAAACACTTCCTCCACTAGTATGTCTTCACCTATCCCTTAGGCTTATTTTATAACTTAATGAAGCCAAATCCCTAACCCTAATCTCCAAAGCGTTTGATGGTCAAGATTAGATCTTGTGTCACTTGAGATCAAAAGTTGAGATCATATCTAAGTCATTTAAATAGTTTTATTATTTATTCCCAGTACTTTGGCTTAATAGTCCACAATAATTAATTGACATTAATTATTGTACTTTTCATAAGTTTGACTTAGGAAAGAAGTCATAAATCACTTACTCCAATCAAGCACTTAAAGAGGCAATCAATCATCTTCTACATGCTAAGACGCCAAGCTCATGTAGATGACCTTCTGCATCTACCAAGAACTTCAACACTCCCTCCTAGCAAGGAAGGGATTCTTCACCAACCCCAACTTGTCCCTATAAAACATGAATTTCCCTTTCACTAGAGGCTTGGTGAAAATATCTTCCAACTAGCTGCTGCTCTACGGAAATGTATTGCAATCTCACAGCACCTCTTTGGACCCTGTCTTTGATGAAGCGATATCGGATCCCTATATGTTTGGACCTGCCATGAAACACAAGATTTTCAGAGAGCTTAATGGAACTCTAATTATCACAGTGAATCACTATGGGACCCAACTTAAGACCAAATAACCCTGTGAGCTTCTTGCCAAGCTATATGGCTAAACAACTTGCCAAACTTATTGCCATGTACTCTGCGTCTACTGAGCTAAATGCCATTGGTTGTTGCTTCCTGCTACACCACGAGATCAAGGTTGATCCCAAGCTAAAACAACATCCAGACGTGGATTTTTTGTCCACAACACTCCTAGCCCAATCAAAATCTGTGTACCCCTGCAACTCTACTCCAGCATATCTCAATCCAAAGTCCATTGTACCTTGCAAGTACCTCAACACATGCTTCGTTGCCACCCAATGGATCTGTCTCAATTCCACCATGAACTCACTGAGTGTGCTCATAGAAAAACTGATATCTAGCCTAGTTTTGACCAGATACGTCAAGGACCCAATCAACTACCTATACAATGTGGGATCCACCAACTCTCTCTCAAAAGTACTTAGCTTCTTCAAGTTGGTGGTCATAGGTGTAGACATTGGCTTGTAATCCTCCATTTGAAATCCCCTTAATATCTAAATTGCATACTTGCCCTGCCCTAGGAAAATCTCTCCTAGCTACTACCACACATCCAATCCCAAAAAGCAGTGCATCAAGCCAACGTCCTTCATCTCAAACACTAAAGAAAGGTCCTCCTTGCACATCCTTATGAGCTTCCATGATCCCATCAAGAAGAGATTGTCCACATAGAGGACCAAAATAAGCATTTCACCCTCATCAAGTACAATACTACAAGTTGGAGTTTACTTTGTTGCCTCAAAATCTAGCAAGCCTTGGAGAGGCTACAAGGTATACACTAGACAATGGGACAACATTGGGGTAGAGGCCCAATGTCACTTCAGCCAAATGTTGATTTGTGGTAGCATCGGATGTGCTCTAGCCATGAAAATTGATGGAGAGGCTAAGGCATATAAGACCTCCAAGACCCAGAAATGGTTTGGGGAAATTCCGCCCGGTTGGAGAGATATTAAAATAATTAATATTTTTAATGGGGTTCCTAAGTCTAAATTTTGGAAAATTAAAATATTAATGGGTATTAATATAAAACTGGGTGAGAATCCTTATTTTTTTGGAAATACTGTGGTTGCGCGCTCGCTGCTGCGCCCTAACCCTGTTCCGCGCTCTTTTGACCTTCCTTGGCTCCCATGGCCCCTCCGGACTGCTCACCGGAGGGGGGCGATCCCCAGCATGCATTCTCTGCTCTCGTCAAATCTCTCCCACCACAACGGCCTCGCCCAGCAATTTCAAAGTTTGTCAAAAAGCTGGACATTCTCCAAGAAGTTAATCTACCTCCAGTCATTCCTCGCATGGCAGCCCTCTCTCTTGCAAAAAAAGGTCTCATCAGCCAGTTCACGGGCCTCTGGCCATCGCCAAGAATTGTGCAACGTTGGGTTGAAAGAAATTGGTCCGACAAAATACAAGGCAAAATCTCCATCAGATTCTGTGGAAAGGGGTTCTTTACCTTCCACTTTGAATCTAAAGAATATAAGGATTTAATCTTCAAGAATGGGCCTTACTTCATGGACTCCAAAGGCCTATACTTAAACAAATGGACCCCAGATTTTGATCCGGAACTGGATGTCCCCAACACTGTCCCTGTCTGGGTCAGAATCCCTCATCTCCCTCTTCACTGCTGGGGAGATGACTCGGTTCGTGCAATTGGAAACGTTGTAGGCAAGTACATAGATCGCAGCGAGCCAAGGGATAATATGCAAGCATGTGCGCGCATTTGTGTGGAAGTGGATCTCGGCAAAAGCCTACCGGAAGCCATCAAACTCAAAGTGGATGATTGGAGCCATATTCAGCAGCTTGATTACGAGCAAATACCATTCAAATGTAAGGTATGTCACAAATACAGCCACTTTGCCAATCGCTGTCCCTCTCTTGCTAATGTTGAAAATGACCCACAAGAAGAACAGTGGGAAACAATAAAAAAAAGAAGCCGGCTCCCTCAACTAAAGCACCGCCAGAATCTGAACCCCCTGCCTCAAAGATTGCCCACCCCTCCTCATCCTCCCCTCCCTCATTCTCCCTTCCTTCTCTCTCCCCTCCCTTGCCCCCTTCTACCTCCAATCCCTTCTCGGTTTTATTCGATGCTCCTCCCTTGGAACCCTCGCATCTTCCCATGATTCCTTTAGCTTCCTCTGATCCTTCCCCTCCTCTGGTTATCCATTCCCAAACTTCCCTTGAACCCCCCCTCTCCAAACCCACCAAGAGCTCATCCAAAGACCATGGAGCCTCTAGCGACTCCCTTAAGAAACCTGGCCCAGGCAGAAAATCTGCAAAACAACACCGAGATGAGGATGCCCAAAAGGACATACCAATGGGCACTCAAAGCCCTATTGAATCATACATCTTAGGACAGCATGATAAGGAGAAAACTCACAAGGATCAAGGGGGGTGAGCACCTCTCCGCACACCAATCTCCCAATGATGATAATCTTATCTTGGAATTGCAAGGGTATAGGGCACCCCTCCAAAGTTGCAGCCCTGAAAGATCTTATTTATTGTGAAAAACCAGGGATCTTTTTGTTACAGGAAACAAAGCAAAGCCTGCAGGATATGATTAAAATCATTGAACAGAACAAGCAGTACAATGGAAGCATCAGTGAATCCAGGGGAGCTTCTGGAGGAATCGCTACAATCTGGAATCAAAACATTTGGAATTATAAGTCAGAAATCATTAACCAGCATTGGATCCAAACAGTGTTAGAAAACAAAGAAGATCAGCAGATTCTAGTTATATACAACATTTATGTGCCTAACCACTTCAGGGATAAGGAGTGTTGTTGGGAGGAAATCAAAGTCAGCATGAACGCAGAGGAGAATACCAATGTCATACTAGGAGGAGATCTAAATCTTGTTCTCCATGCTAATGAGAAAAGAGGAGGTATTTTCTCCCCGGATCCTTTCAGAACTCAGGGAGAAGACATTATGCATGACCACGATCTAGTCGATATCATTCCAAAAAATAGGAGATACACTTGGAGCAACCGCAGGCTACGTACAGGCAACATAATGGAGAGACTAGACAGAATTCTCATCAACATCATGCTTCTTTCTTCCTTCACTGCTGGGTACACTAATGTTATTCCCTATTCAGCTTCCGACCATTATCCAATTTCTCTTAATTTGGGAAAGCATTGGCCTCTCGGACCCATCCCGTTTAAGTACAGCCCGCTTTGGAATGGTATTACAGCAGTTAAAGATATTGTGGAGAAATCGTGGAGGCGGCATGTAGAAGGATCTCTCGAATTCATTTGGGAATCTAAGCTTAGAAACACCAAACAGGCGATAAAAGAATGGGCGAAAATCAGTTATAAGGACCCTGAAAGGATAAAAAAGGAGATCAAAATTACACTGAATAGCGTCCAAAAGGAAATAGAAGAGCAGGGCCTCACCCAAGAGAGCAAAGTGCTAGAAAGCGAACTATATTCTCAACTTTGCCGCGTAAACATAAAGGAGGAATCTAAGGAGGATGAAATCGAGGCAACTCTGGTTGCAAGGAGGGGACCAGAATACAACTTTTTTTCACAAACAGACTAATGCGTGGAGAATAAGCAATACCGTCAGCTCAATCTTGGATGCTGAAGGTAACCTTCAAACCACCCAAGAAGCCATCAGACAGGCTGCTACCAACCACTATCAGGACCTTCTAACTGAAACAACAGATGAAGAGGATTACGATGACACAGCTCACATATTTGGAGATTCAGCAGTTGTTATCGGCCTCATGGCCCAAAACAGAGATTCACCCAACGTCCTTCTTCAACAGTCCATCAGCAGGTGCAAAATTTTGAGCTAGTGCTTCATCACTCTGACCTTCCATCACATCCTTCGTACATTCAACAAGGATGTCGACCTTCTTGCCAACAAGGCATGCAATAGAGCACTGGGTAGCCTACGTTGCAATAATGAGGAATCTCATCAATATTTGCCATGATACCGAACCTCCTCTGTCCTTTCCAAGTCCTCAAATCAGAAATCCCTGACACTTGGAACTGGTTCAAGATTCTCATGATCCATGTCCAAGACTCTATCTACTCGATGATCTGTGTTCTTTCAGAAAATTCATTCCCCTCTTTTGCAATCATGAAACCCGCCGACTTATCTCATTTCATGTCTCTTGTTCCGCACTCGCTGTCTCCCTCCCGTGACTCCTCCTCCCTGCTTAATCCTCTGCGCCTCCCATCTTATTTATTTGCACTCCTCTCTTCCCTTTCTCATTTTGTTCTCAGGTCTTCCAGAGCTTTCCTCCCGTTGGTTTTTCCTTCTGCCGATCTAAAGGAACAACACCTTTGGTTTCTGCTGTTCCTTTTTCCTGAAGGAACAGCCCTTGTATTTTCTGCTATTCCTTTTCCAAAGGAACGTCTCTCCCGATTTTTCTGCTGTTCCTTTTTCCCAATGGAACATCTCTTGCATTTCTTTGTTGTCCCTTTTCCAAAGGATCAGCTCTTGTGTTTTTCTGTTGTTCCTTTTCCAGAAAGAACAGCCCTTGCGTTTTTGTTGTTCCCCTTTGTTATCTGTCCACTCACAGGCGCAGCGCGTCTACCTTGGTTCCTGGATCGCAACGAGGATTGTCTTCACTGTTTAGATCTCCAAGTAGAGCTGGAGCAAGTCCGAGCCCATCTAAAGGCTCTAGAAGATAAAACCAACAGTCAACATCGTATTGTTAATGAGAAATACACGATGGAAAAGAAAAACACAGCTCCAACAAGTTCGACAAGCTTGAAGCAAATCGGCGCCGACGACAAACCTGAAGAGTCCACTGCTCGACACAACAGCGACAGTAACATAGATTGATATGCTTTGTAAATGCTGTTATTTATTACTGCAGTTTGTTAGGATTTACCTTTGGTCTTTGGTTTTTACAAGCCCAAAAGGCAGGATTAAGGAGGAATTTTGTTAAAGCTGTGACTCCTTCTTCCCTAGCTCTTCTTGGCACCTCAGCATGTATTTCAGGAGCTCAGTCTCCCTCTTTCTTTCAGATTTATAATAGCAATCGAATTTGTCAAAAAAAAAAAAAACTGGGTGAGAATGTTCTAAATGACATGGATCAATCCAAATCTCATCTTAGCCATTGATTAGGGACTTAATCTCGACCGTTGAAAACTCAACAAGAAAAGTATAAGAAGAGGCTTAAGGGTTAGTTGGAGACACACCAAATTGATCAATCAGTTCGATTTTCTGGAGCAGGGCTTGCTGAGAGAATCAAACTAGTGATCTGTTGCAGCAACGGGCAGTTCGACATGAGGCCGAGAATACATAGCAGAGAGGCAGAGATAGTGCCAGAGAGACAGCGTAAAGCCTAGGAAGGCTGAAAAAAGAGGTAGTTGGGAGCTACGCAGAGGCTGAAGAAGCCAATGTGGCTGACGCAAAGGGTTTGAGGGTTGACGCAAAGGCTTCAGTAGTTGCGTAGAGGCTAGTAGAGCTGACGCAAGGCCAAGAGACAGCACCGGGAGATTTTCGTAGTGCAGACTTAGTGTTGGTGAGCTGGGAAGGTTGACGCAGTGCTTGCAAAGTGACGTAGAGAAGTAGAGACGCTTGGAGCAACTTTCATTGTCCAGCTAAGGAACTGCCATTGTTGTTGTGGGATCATTCATCCGGTGATTGATCAGCCAGAATATTTGTCTCCGAGGAGAGGTACTACTGCCGAGGGCATTCTTTGTTGGGTGAGCCATTTATGGCACCCTAGTTGTATTCAGAAAATTGCATAATAAAACCCTTATATCTATTGCATCGGTTTTCCCGCATTGGGTTTTCCGAGGACAATTGTCCAAAAATAACGGTGTCCCTTATGTGATTATCTCAGTTATTTCAGTTGTCGATCTGTATATGTGTTAAGGTTGCATTTGTGTTTATTTTCAGTATTAATATTTATAAATAACTTGTTAATGGAAAGAACAAGTAGGAGATAATAAACCAGATAATGCAGTAGGGATTTCTGACGTGTCAGACTTAGAAATTTCAACACCAAAACCCCCTGCTCTTTACAGATTATCACCGATGTGAGGAGTCCCAGTAGGAGGGAGCTCACTTAAAATAGATATACTAGCTATAAGGCACAAAGTGATCTTGCTAGAGGTCATCTAAGAGAGAGACTCAATAATGGCTCAAGGCTTCAATGAAGCAAGTCACTCTCAGAGAAAAGCCCTAGAAAACAAGATTCAAGACCAACGGTTTTGAAGTTTTCAATTGTAACGACCTATCTATAAATATAGAGAATGCAAGAATAATAGCAGGCATACGATGGATGCATATGATAGCTACATATGCATGTGTCACATACACCGCACTAGTATTTATATACTAAATTAACTATAAGTACTAAATACCATGACACTTCTTCGAATAGAGGTTCTACTCATCCATCAACACCCATATTGCTTAATGTATGGGTAAATATTAAAAGAGGGCTATATAAATTATATATTTCAGATTATTAATAAAATTATATTAATAATTAATAAAATAATTAAAAATATATATAAGAAATTAATTAAAAGGGGTACTTAGTTAATGTTATTAATCTCTTTATATTTAAGGAGTACTTTAACAAAACATAATTGTGATTTATTAAATCATAAAATTTAATTATATTATATTATTTATTATATATATATTATATATATAGATATATGTAACCTTTAAAAGAAATATAAGAGATGATACTTGACATGGGAGGGTGTCACCAGCAAACTAAGTGGTGGGCTGCTGGTGGAAGAGCAGCCACCGCCAAGAAATAGGATAAAAACCGCGGAATAGAAATTTAGAAGGGGATAGAGCGAAGAGGAAGGTAAAAACAAGAAGCGAAGGAAACCTGAAGGAGGAGGAACATCATCTACGGAAATTATCCACCAGGAAGAGCCTGATTTGTTCTAAGGTTCTGGGCACGGGGGAATAGTCGGCTTCAACTAAGAAGCTTACTGGATTGAGTAGCCAGGTTCTGCTGAATTTGGCTGGGTGGATTCGGTCTTTTGGTAACCGAAGCAGGGAGTTGGAGGCATCATCAACCGCAAGGGCACAGGTAGGTACCCTCAACAGTTCTATTAGATAATCTGTTAATTCATTTTGTAAGATTTCAGGGAAATAATTACAGGTTCAGGATAAAATCTCCTTTACTATTTTTACATCTGTTTTACAGTCCTGTCATCAATGATAATAAGTGTGCTCAAGGTCAAGACTATAGGGAAAGGGTTTCTTACAATGAAAATCAGATATTCCAAAGGCTCAAGAAAGTCTTCAAGTTGAGGGAGAAAAAACTAGGGTTTCCCTCTTAGGGTAACACCTAGGGCAAGAGATTTTATGGATGAAATTTGAGTGGATGCCCACCAAAATGATAGGTCATGTAGTCAAGAGCTACCTCTTGATGTTTAGGTTTTCAAACCACCAAAAAGCCTCCTCCCTAAAATTTCGCTACAAGCACTAGATTCTCCTTCCTAGCTTCAAAAGGACCAAATTGAAAAGAGAAAATTTAAGGTTGATCACCAAAGACTTGGACTAGTGCCTCGTCATTTGGGCATATGGAGTCAAGGATGCTCTAGAGAAACCTAATTCATTGCTAAGGAGGCCGAAGTTTGGTGCCCTAGGTATCAAAATTCCAGCGTTTACCCACTCAATGATAAATGGAGTTTCTTGGGAGAGCTTTAAAAAGATTCACCAATAGGAACATTCATCACATGTTATGCATGAGCAACATATGCAACATTCATTTAGATAGCCTTCAAAATTTATTATCAACAAATTAGGGCACAAACTAGCATAATCCAGAAGCAATAGTTCCATATATTAGACATTCAAAATGATAATATTCAACAAAGAGAACTTACAAGATAACATGCAATATATCCATCCATTCTCCAAAGAACAACTCCAAATTTAGCTTCCACACATGAAAATGCATTTCAAGAATCTCCAATGGCCATAACGAAAAAAAATGTGAGTTCCTCTAAGAAGTTTGAAGTCTTGCAAGTGTGATGATGATAAGAGATCAAATAACATCTCTCCAATATACACATGTCCTTCTATGTCGAATTAGGCCTAAATCCCCCAAAAATCATAAAATAAGGTGTAAAAAATATTCTAGGTCACAGGTCCACCTACTAACCAATGTGCAAACAAGATAAATCACCCACAAAGAGGTTGAAATGTTGACATCATCCATGTGTAGGCTGCTTGGAGGCATGTGTTGGGCCCCGTTAGTTCCAAACTAAGTGTAGAGAGCTCCAAAAATCATGATCTAGGGGCTGGCCCCTAGATCTTCATGCAAATCATCATGTGGGGCCCGGTTTTGTGCTTGGGGCACAAAATGGGTCTCATGGGTCCCCTAGCGACAAAATAGTCTGATTCTATTCCAACATTGGGGCTCTGAGGATGTTGCCAGCCCTTCCATGTCTCAAGGGGTGAGACAAACCTCATCTAGGCCTCAAATCAACTTCCAAACAATGTGTACATTGCTAAGCCGACTGGGGCATGTTGGTCCAAGTGCATCATCTCATGAATAATGTGGGGCAAAGTGCAAACAATTGGGGTGTTGCGGGTGCCCATGGAATGGAATGATGCTCTACAAGTGATAGGAATCCCATGGTTCTCAACACTTCACTTGTAAGGTGCCAACGCTCCTCTAGTGGACTTGGGCCACAGTTAATTTGCCCAGCCCATTATTAAAAAAAATACGCCAAACACACACAATGTCCAGTGTTGCCTCTTCACCATTAGGTACAACAATCATTAATGCATCTAATTAAACCAAGACCATTAGTCAAGGGAAAATTGATACTTCATACGGGGCTTCCCTTCCAAATTTGGGGCATTGATCACGTAATAATGTTACCTCCCTAGGTAAGAGAGGCTAATAAATGTCAAAACTACCTATAGGCTATCACTTCAGTGATTCACCCACTCTTTAGGCCAGAAAAAACCTAGCCAAGGGGAGAATCCTGGAACTAATCCAAAGCTTGAACTTTTGGTATAGAGGAAAGACATAGCCAAGGTTTATCTTACCTAGACAAATAACTTGGCCAAAGGATGCAATTCCTAAAGTCTTAAGAGCAAAGAAACTTACCAAAGGCAAGGCTCTAAACCCAAATAGTGATTGTTAGTGTGAGTAATTGGTGCAAGTCTAGTTGAGAAATGCAAAGACAAATTCCCAAATGGGTATGAAAGTTGGTGAGATTGACAAATATGGCTTACATGAATGTACTTGCAATTATAGTTTGTTAGATTTCTAAAACCAATCCAGATTTATTTTATACCTCAACAACTTTTATTAGTATTTAACTTATAAAATAAAATATTTGCAGCAAAAAAATAAAATCAAAGCAATCAATCACATCACAACAATAAGTATACACCCATAAAAAATTTCCTTCATTAGAATCCTTGGGAAAATTTGGGCCTATACCCACAACGAAAAATACACGAAAGAATGCATTGTTGGAACTTGTAACTCAACCCCCACTGGAAAACTCGATTGAAGGAATTCGATCCACCAGAAAATCAGCCTCCTGAAGAATTCAGCCCTGGAGAAACTCAACCTCCACCACCAGCGAATCGGCCCACTGGATAAATTGACCTCTCCACAACTCGGCCTCCTATTCGCTTCAACTACTCGACGTCTCGATTTCCTGAACTTGGCCTCATGGAAATACTCCCAAAATTTCCCTAAACACTTACTCCCTTCTCTTTAGTCTAGCTGAGCCTCTCGCTATAGAGAAAATCACTTCCTCCACTTGTATGTCTTCAACTATCTCTTCGGATTATTTTAAAACTTCATTAAGCCAAATACCTAACCCTAATCTCCTAAGCAAATGACGGTCAAGATTAGACCTCACTTCACTTGAGATCAAAGGTTGAGATCATATCTAAGTCATTTAAATAGTTTTATTATTTATTCCCAGTACTTTGGCTTAGTAGTCCACAATAATTAATTGACATTAATTATTGTACTTTTCATAAGTTTGACTTAGGAAAGAAGTCATAAATCACTTACTCCACCAATCAAGCACCCAAAGAGGCAATCAACCATCTTCTACATGCTAGGACTGACACCAAGATCATGTAGAAGACCTTTCGAATCTCCCAAGAACTTCAACACTCCCTCCTAGCAAGGAAGGGATTCTTCACCAACGCCAACTTGTCCATATAACACATGAATTTTCCTTTCACTAGAGGCTTGGTGAAAATATTTGCCACCTGCTCCTCTATGGAAATGTATTGCAATCTCATAGCACGTCTTTGGACCTGGTCTCTGATGAAGCGATATCGGATCTCTATATGTTTAGACCTATCATGAAGCACATGATTTTCAAAGAGGTTAATGGAACTCTGATTATCAGAGTGAATCACTATGGAACCCAACTTAAGACCAAATAACCGTGTGAGCATCTTGCCAAACCATATAGCTAAACAACTTGCCAAACTCGCTGCCATGTATTCTGCCTCTACTAAGCTAAGTGCCATTGGTTGTTGCTTCCTGCTACACCACAAGATCATGGTTGATTCCAAGCTAAAACAACACCCAAATGTAGATTTTTTGTCCACAGCACTCCTCGCCTAATCAAAATCCTTGTACCCCTACAACTCTACTCCACCAACTCCAACATGTCTCAATCCAAGGTCCATTGTACCTTGCATGTATCTCAACACATGCTTTGTTTCCACCCAATAAACCTGTCTCGACTCCACCATGAACTCCCTGAGTATGCTTACAGCAAAACAGATATATGGCCTAGTGTTGACCAGATATGTCAAGGACCCAATCAACTACCTATACAATGTGGGATCCACCAACTCTCCCTCAAAAGTACTTAGCTTCTTCTAGTTTGTGATATTCCTGCTTAGAAATTATTGCTAGGTGAGAATACAATTTTGCTCAATTTTGATCATTTTGATTTCCAACTTAGGAGAAGTGGGTTGGAGGACCCCACTTCCAATTTTTGGCTAAGGAAGGCACTCACATAGGGAGAAAAAAGCAAATCGAATACTTTGTGGGTTGTGGGGGCCACCCAAGAGGGAAATGCGCACCCCTTGGGCAATTCGTGCTTTTTGGGATAAAGGAATTCAATGTATGGGTCCCACATGAGGAGGAGGCAACCCAAGGATAAATAGAGGAATCAAACATCATTTTGCACCTATTGACACTTTGACAAACTCACATACCAAGCATGCTTGAGCTGTTGAGCCAAGTCTATAAGTGTTATTCAGCACACGAGATTCTCAAGCGAGTTTCTCACCCCTTGCTTTAGTGGACTTCAAGTGCTAGCCAAGGAGGGAAATCAATACCATTTGTGAGCCAATTCCAGCGTTGCATCAGGCATTTCGTGGGGCTTTCTTCAGCAATATGGGCATGGGAGAGGAACACGCATTTCTTGGGGAAGCTAGTGGGGGAGCAGCAAACTTATTGAGTCTATCGGGGAAGCATTGGGCCTCTTATTGCTCAAAATTCAAGGTGATAGGACAACCAAATTTTGTTGAGACCTTGCTGTAGCAGAGAGACTATTCCAGGGACTACGTGCGTAGGAGGTACTTCTAGGCTGCACGTGGGAGTTGAGGGGTGGCAATTTGGGGCTGGATTGAGATGGGGATTTGGGGAGTCATCTAGAGGGGAAATTCACTAGCATTTAGAGTCATTTTGGAGAATTAGAATAGTGTCATTTCCAGGAGGGCTGGAATACCTAGCCATTGGAGGAGCACATGGAAGTTGGGGTCAATTTCGGTGGTCAGAACTAGGCCAAACCCTTTCTAGATTTTGGTGGATTATTTGAGGGAAGTGTGAGATTAATTTCTCAGTATATTCTGAGCACTGGAAGAGGGTTAAACAACAGTTTCATTCCAGCAGGCAGTGCAGTTTTTCCAAGGAAACGCAAGGCATAGAAGAGAGAGCACATTCTAGCATTTGAGCATCTCATTTTATCACCTGGGACTTGTTTAGCTTGCCTTTGGCCACCCTAGGTGCACTCACACCATACTCTCATTGTACTTCCATTGCATTATAATAAAATGGCTCAGTTGGGTACATTTTTTGGAGAAATTTTGGGTGTTTACTTATGTGTTTAAAATTTGTGTGCTTGTCATGTAATTGCTTGTTATCACTATAAATTTTCCATTGAGAATATTACAGTGGTATCAGAGCTTTGATCTTGGCTAAGTCGTGGGATTATTTCTATGACCTTAAGGGACAAGTAGAATGTGACCTACCGGAGGCAGAGATACCAGAGTAGGAAAAGAGTTGGAAATAACCCCTGACACTAAGACCCTAGAGCAAGCAGTGGAGGAGCTAAATATGGGGAAGCCGGAGAGCAAAGAGGAGGCACCGTTTGATATCCTCTTGAAGGCCCTAAATGACTTGGCCAGAGGGCAGAGGGAGATGTTAGAAGAACTCAAGCAGGAGAATCAGGATAAGGGCATGCGTCGGGAATTTCTATTTGGGGAAACTTCGGGGCTTCCCACCAGTATGACCACCATTCACCACTACCAGTGACTCACCCACATGCTTTCAGTGGGACAACTAGGACTGCTTTGCCCACGTTTTTGCCCTCAGGATCAGGTGAGCAGGGTCGGCAAGACGAGATGCCCACGGGAGACTATTTCCGGGAGTTGCAGCCTATGGGAGATGATTTTCGAGTTGCACTCTCCTTCAAAGATTTCTGTCAGCTCAAGTAGAACGAGAGGGGCAGGGGCATAGGGATTCCAACACACAGAACACGGACCTACAATGCACCATAGGGAGGATGTACCTCCCCACATTTGATGGGTTTTCCAAGTGCACAGTCAGGGCTCGAGTGGAGAAGTTGGACACATATTTCCAGCTCAATCGGATGACAAAGGTAGAGGCCATCAAGATGGCTACTTTACACTTGGAGGGTGAAGCCCACGATTGGTGGTTCCATGAGCTGACTACGCTTGGACATGCAAGCATAACTTCTTACAAGGATTTCACACGGAGGGTAGTGGAGCATTTTGACAAGAGGGACCCAGAGGCCCACTTTAGAGAGCTCACATAGCTCAAATAGACCGACAGCCTCGAGCATTACATATCAAAGTTCTTGAGGGTATTTGTGATGGTGTCAGACCTATCCAAGGCTAGGAGGGTCTACACATTGGGTTTGCTTGAGCCTTTACGTGCATTGGTGAGATTTCCCAAACCAACCACGCTACAAGAGGTCGTGACTTGTACCTGAGATTTGCAGGACATAATTCCCAAGACTAAGGCACCGATTCCACCACGAGCTCCTTTTCATCCCAAGGGCGGGGACAGTTGGATGAGGAGACTAGGAGAGATCCCCGGAGGAGGAAGCTATGCTTCACCTACCAGGGGCCTTGGGCACCAGGCCACAGATGCACCGTGGGCAAGGCCTAATACATTGAGGTCTTCTCTGATAGTGACTAGGAGGATGACGTAGAGCAGGTGGTAGACAAGGGTGACAACGAACCACATGCAGCAAGGGGACCACCTCCACCACCACCACCTGGGGGAGCACCTTTCACACCTGTTGGGGGAGTGCTTGCTTCATTGCATGGGGTTCCCAATTTTTTGACCCTGAGGATTGGAGGCACAATGCAAGGGCATCGTGTTTTAGTTCTAGTAGACAATGGAGCTACCCACAACTTCATTGATGCATAGAAGGTGCGGAGGAGGGGCATTACTATAAAGGAGTTTGAGGGGTGTCATTGTGCCAGGGGATAGGACCATGCAGTGTACCCAATATGTCCCCTCTTTGACAGTGACCATGGGGAATTACTCAGAGACCGACCACTTTTTCGTGGTGGATATGATAGACACCAACGTGGTGATGGGAGTCCAGTGGCTCTATTCTGTGGGGCAAGTGACTACTAATAGGCAGACGCTGGAGATGGAGTTCATGGCGCCGGATAGGAATTTAGTTGTCTTGAGGGGCATGCACTCATACCCACCGCAGATACTCTTAGCACACCAAATGGAGGCCAACTTGAGGCATGGGGACATTGAGTGGGCAATGGAGTTGAGGATTTCGGAGGCTGGGGGCAAGCCCAAACCACCCCATCCAGATATTCAGGCCATCTTGGACATGTACCCTGCAATGTTTGGGGACATCCTACCAGGACGGCCACCGAACAGAGGGTTTGAGCACACAATTGATCTAGAGCCAAGGGTACAGGCAGTCATCACAACCCCTTACAGACATCCCAAGGCCGATGGGGATGAGATTGAGTGAGCCATTCAAGAGTTGTTGGCATTGGGACACATCAAGCCCAGTTCTAGCCCCTTTGCTTCATCAATTATCTTGGTGAAGAAGAAGGATGGTACGTTAAGGATGGCATTGATTATAGGGCCCTCAATAAAAAGACTTTGAAGAACCAGTATCCCATTCCCCAGATAGATGAGTTGATGGACGAACTTAGAGGAGCCAAGTACTTCTCTAAGATAGATCTACGTTCAGGGTACCACCAAATTCAGGTGAGGGATCAGGATATCCCCAAGACAGCATTCAGATGTCACTACGGCCACTTTGAATTCTTGGTTATGCCCTTTAGGCTGACAAATGCTCCTACCACCTTCCAGTCTTGCATGAACCACGTGTTCCGCAAGCAGTTGTGCAGATTTGTGTTGGTATTCTTCGATGATATCTTGATCTACAGCAGGACATGGGAGGGACACCTGTAGCACCTAGAGGAGATGCTTAGTATTTTGGAAGGGTAACAGTTCTATGCGAAGTTGTCCAAGTCTGTGTTTGGGCTGACAAAGGTGCTCTACTTGGGGTACATTATTAGAGAGGATGGAGTGCGGGTGCATGAGGAGAAGATCAAGGCCATGCGGGACTATCAATTCCACTGGAATGTGACTGAGCTGAGGGGATATGTGGGCATCTGCACATATTACAGGGAGTTCGTCAAGGGCTTCTCATAGCTAGCGACCCCTCTCACCAATTTGACCAAGGGGGCATTTGCATGGACAGATAGGGCACAGGCAGCATTTGAGCACCTCAAGGAGGTGATGAGCAGTTGTCTGGTGTTCACACTACCTGATTTTACACAGCCTTTCACCTTGGAGTGTGATGAATCAGGTGAAGACATGGCGTTGTTTTGTCACAGGGAGGCCACTCGATAGATTTCGAGAGTGGGAAGCTCCTTAGACATGAGAGGTTGTACTCGATATTTGACAAGGAGAGGTTGGCCATCATGCATGCATTGGCCAAATTCTAAAAGTACTTGGTGGGCAACAGGTTCAAAGTGAACACTGATCACAACAGTGTTCGCCACTTTCAGGGGCAAAAGGGTCTCAATGATATACAGCATAAGTGGGTCAGCAGGATCTAGGACTATGACTTTGACATAGAGTATGTCAAGGGAAAGCATAATGTGGTAGCAAAGGCCCTATCCAGGAGGCCAACTACACTTTCACTCATAAGCATCTACCAAGATTGGAAGGCATGGTTGTTGGTAGAGTACTCCAAGGATAAGCTGGTGTGTGAGATCCTGGAGGGTACCCATGGAGATGAGCGTTACAGGGTGATGTTTGATGTCATTTATTACAAGGGTCGCGTATTCTTAGTACCCGACTCGCAGTTGAGGGAGAGGATTCTCCATGCAACACATGATTCACCACTGTCAGGACCAGGGGTTCTTGAAGACTTACAAGACAGTCAAAGAGTGTTTCACATGGAAGGGCCTCAAGGGGGGCGTGTTGAGGCATGTGCAAGTGTGTGAGGTCTACCAAAGGAACAAGGGGGAGTTGACCCATCCTACTGGATTACTGCAGTTGCTCCCAATTCTGGAGGGGAAATAAGAGAGCATCTCGATGGACTTCATCACAAGATTGCCAACGGTACAAGGCCATGACTACATATACATGGTGGTGGACAAATTGACAAAGTATGTCCATTTCTTCGCTATCCCCTCAAGGTACTCTGCTTCGCAAGTTGCAGAGTTGTTTTTCAGGGAGGTTTTCTGTTTGCGTGGTCTTCCCAAGACCATAGTCAGCATCACGGACAGTCGTTTTATGGGAGCATATTGGCAAGAGCTCTTTAGATTGGTGGGCAATGCGCTTACTCCCAGTACCAGCTATAACCCTAAGACAAATGGGCAGACCAAGATAGTCAACAAGTGGCTAGAGGGGTATTTAAGGAACTACGTGACAGGGCAGCAACGAGCTCGGATGAGATGGTTGCACTTGGGGAAGTATTGCTACAACACGACCTATCATATATCCATCGGTATGTCCCCATTTCGTGCTTTGTATGGGTATTCTTACCCAAAACTTCATGGGTGATATCCCGAGGAGAAATTTTTCTCCATGATGAGCCTCAACCAGCAGCCAGCAACCCTTTACAGCCTCCTACTAGCTCATTGTGTCATTTCTCGGCCACCTTAGCCAGCCATTTGGTCACTCACCCACCTGTATTGGTCGTATGTTTGAAGGTGGGCCTCCCAAATCTAATGGTATGTCTTGTCATTTGGTAATTGAGTATTGGGATTACTTGTCATGGATACTTTTGGGTATGGATTGATGGGGGGATTTGGTGGAAAAGGTGGGCTTAGTTTGTGCTCTTGTCCGGTTAATCTCTTTCAATTGCTACCCTTGGATCTTATTCCCGTGGGATCTCTTTTATTGACAATTTGGTTCTAGCGTGGTACTACTTGGGAAACCCTGACCTTGGCTACGTGCTCCCACTCCTTTACCCGCATATATTACTCCCTTTCCACTCACTATACCCCATTCATCATTTCTCCCACCTGGGTCCACATTTCCATTCTAGGTCCACATAGGGCTAGCCTCCCTATTACCCTTGCCCCCACTTTGGGTCGGGCCTGGAATGATGCCCCGGAGGTTGAAGCAATTAAAAAAAAAAGAAAAAAGCATAATTGGCCACATTTAATAGGAAATTGTACCACAAAATGCAAAAGATGGTCGGGACAAAACAATTAGCACATGAGCAAAATCCAATGCATACACCAATCCATGGCCATCACCTTGGTTCCATAGGCCCTAGATGAGCCTCCTTTATCATTCAGGAACCCATGATTGTCCCAACCCCTGGAGGGCAATGAACCGCCCTACCCAAAAGGGTAATCACTGTTATATCTTGCACATCATGCTCTTGTCCTTTGAGCCCCGAGCAGTTAATTAAAGAAAAAACATAAAAGGCAAAAGGCATACAAAGAAGGGTGGAAAATCAAGGTCGAGGCACCTCATGTACCACGATTGCTCCCTCCTACACATTACATACCCAGGTGTGGACTTCCCCTTATCTAACTACCCCTATGCCCCAATATGTGGCCCAGGATTGCCCCTCTCATTCCCTACTCTATTCCACTTATTTATCACTTGCTACCACCATTAGAGGGATGTACCTTGGACCTACTATCCCCATTAATGGTTGAACCACCTAATAAAGTACTTGGTTAACCCCCTTTGGAGCTTGGAGACACTAACACATGCCAAAGCCCACTACAGAAGGGTGTGCCATTATGAAGTGCCCACTTTGTTATCCATGATTTGTAAACTCTTTTACCCGATTATTTTAATGAATGGTTGTGTTGAAAGCCTAGGGGACGCATTGGATCTTATGCAGGATTACAGGTGGTTTCCATTTGGGTCTGGTCTCCCTATACGGGGTCCTAACCCCCAGAGGTCTACATTGGCATATATAGGGTGTGCATCGAGAGCCATTGGCTTCCACAACAATGGAAAACACTCCACGGATCTTCATCAATGCTCAGAGACTACTAGCGATCCACTTTTGTAATGATGTTGATATAATTGGTACATTATGCCCAGCAAACCCCCACAAGAGCCCCACACACTTGGCAGGTATCCCAGGACTTGTACGATGTCATGACAACATTCATTCCACCACTCGGACTCTTGTAGAGGATCTACAGGGATATTTGATTCATATGGAGACCTATGGGATCATTTATGTACCCTCAGACCCACTAGGAGTACCACAGGTCTACTACTTGGAGAACAAGGGGTCGCCCCCTTGTCCATCATATTCGGAGGAATTTATTCCTCAGTATAGCACTTCAGGACATTATTAGACCTTTGGAGGGCCCCACGACATGTTACATATTATTATTTGGCCCCTTGTGAGGCTTATTTTTACACTTGTGAGCTAGTTTGGTGACCTTGTCATCAATAGAAGTTTTATTATCATTAGGGGCTAATGTAGGCCGATAGGCTAATTTTAACTCCTTAGGAGGCTATATATTGATGTTAGATACACTCATTTGGATCATCACTTGACTTGGGATCTCTCTAATCAGAGAACTTCACATTTTTTCCTTGGAGGATATATTTTGGAGATGGATGAATTTTGACGTATGGATTTGGGCTATTTTTCTTGTCTTGGAGCTTTCTCTTGCAAACTAAATGCTGGTTGGATATATTCTATAATGTTTTAAGTAAATTTTGAAGTTGTTATTCTTGTTGTTGCATACTGCTAAAATTAGGGCTAGTTGTTGCATAATTGATATGTGGAATTGAGCAAGTTTTAGCTAATTTAATGTATGGGCCAATGTTATATGAATGAAATGTTCTAGAGATTATTTGCCTCAATAAGATTGCATCATTTGCTTTGAAGTATAAATACTTGAAGGTCACTTTTCTTCTCTTTCTCCCAACATTGGATGAAGTCAACTTTCCGCGCCTCATCATCATCCTTGACTCCATATCAACAAGTGAATTAGGCATTTATCCCTAAAAAGGGTGGTCATCTCCTTCACCTTTTTCACCTTTTATCACTTTTAACTAGGTCTAGCCCTCAAAGGTCACCCAGGGCATCAATTTCCCAGGAATTGACCCAAGTAAAAACTTCGATCTCCTATAGGCTATTGCGCTAGTGGGTACCCTCCCTCTCCTCCAAATTTGAGGCAATTCTAATGGTGGAATCTCTGCGAATCCCAAGCCCTAGCCCTAGGACCAAATTTTGCCTAGGCATCCCCAAGGCTAGACCTCAACAGGATCAATTCAACCTTTTGAAGTAAACATTCTTGTTTGGTCCTTTCCTTTCACCTTGTCCAAGATAGGAACATCATAGGTTGCTACATTCCATCCCCGAGCCTGGGTTGAGTCCACTTGGCCCCATGTGGTCTCACTTCTCAATAAAGATTATTTTTCAAGGACCATTAGGAAATCCAAGTTTCCCAAGGATTATAGGGATTGAGGATCTTGTATATAAGCCTATTCCTTCTCCCTCAACCCTCCAATCCTCGCCCCTTACCCTTGGAGGATCAAGTCCCTTGCTTAAAGAGCAAGCAAGTTCCATTCTTCACTCCATCCTTGGGAAAGGATTTCTAGGGTCACTTTCCACCTATCCATTGACCTATACTTTACAAGTGATCCCTACACTACTGGGACTCCTCCCATTGGTGAAAGTCTGTAAAGAGCAGGGAGACTTAGCTATGGTGACAGTGGGCTAAGCCTCCATCGTTGCCATTGACCTAGCAATTTCCCTCTTAGGAAACCCCTTTAGGTCCCTTGCTGGTTTGAGTGGTAACATTTATGGTGCCATTGTCGGGAAGGAAGCAAGTTTGCCTCCCTCATGAATCATCGAGGAATTGATTCATTAATGACATTTCTTAATATTCCTTTGGCAACTCCATGATATCCATCTCAAAATGGAAGGCCCTGAGACACTAACCTATCATCGTAGAGAAAAAATGAATCTCGTGTCTCTTTCTTTGATAGGAAGCTCAAGAGACTGAAACATATGAATAAAATCTTCGTGCCTCTCAACCTTTCAAAAGTGATTGGGGCACTATTCACCCCCCTACCTAAAGATGATGACATACCTACATTTAGTGGGGAGGAGGATCCATACGAGCACCTTCTAAAATTTGAGGGTCTGACATGTAGGGAATCTTATAATGAGTTCAACAGCATAATTGCCTTTGCAACAAGCTTCATAGGAAAGGCTCATGAATGGTATTTTTCCCTTCCCGCATCATCTATGTCTTCATGGGAGGAGTTGCTTGAAACATTCGAAAAGAGATGGTACCCGAAAAAGAATGTGGTACAATTATACAAGGGGTTCATGTCTATTGAAAAAAGGAATGATGAATCTATTGTTCAATTCAACCATAGGTTTAATTCTATCATTCATACCTTCCCATATAGCATAACCCCTCCAAAAGAAATAACCTTGGCAGTGTACCTAAATTCCTTCACAAGAAAATTAGCTTTTGATACTCGGAATAAGCAACCTAATAGCCTCTTCTAGGCCCAAAATATCATATTTGACTTTGATCAATCTATGAGGTAAACATCTATCAACATTTATGAGGCAAACATCTATCTATGATCCGATGATGAGGATCTTTCCCCTGATGAAGAAGATTCTTTACCCCAAGCATCCTTCAAAGTAAAGGAGAAGCCCCTTGACCCTATCTTAAAGGTCCCATTAAGGATAGCCTTGGATGTAAGCAACCCATTCTACATCACCTTTGGATTAAATGGCTTCACCTTAAGGAATTGCATCCTAAATTCTGGTATCCCTATCAACAGCATGCCTTCAAGTGTCATGAAAAATCTAGGACTCAAGCTTTCAAGGAAATGTTTCTCTAAGATTATCTTGAACTCCGACAAGCTTAAGGTATGTGGGATCATGGAAGGGGTAAAAACCTTTCTTCATACATATCTTGAAAAAAT
>APFE030663488.1:54989-71824 GCA_000404065.3 Pinus taeda
AAAAATAAAATAAAATAAAATTCTCCATCAATATAGTTGTGGTAAAAAGTTGAAACCCCCCTAGCATGGGGAATGATTGTATCCAAAAAATTGATTGAGGATCTCAACCTATCCATTAATGAAGATGGCTCCGTCATCTATCTCCCATCGAAGGAAGACTCTTATGTGTCGATTCCTAGACATGAATTTTCTGCCCCTATGATTGCCTCGTCTCATGAAGATGAAAATAACCTAAAAGAAGAAAGTGATAACATTAGGGAATGGAGGCTTTCCAAAAATGAACATGTTGTTGCCCATCCCTATCCGGGGTTATGGGTAATGTACTTTGATGGGGCGCATTCCCAATTTGGGTCAGGGGCTGGCATTTTGATCATCTCCCCATACGAAGAATATCTTTTGTTTTCAATAAGACTCCAATTCATTTGCACTAATAACATTGCTGAGTATGAGGCCCGTTCGCACTCAAATCTAGAGGGATTCAAAAATTAATCATAGTAGGGGATTCTGATCTAGTTATATCGCAAATAGGGGAACTTTTGACACAAAGGATGAGAAATTGAAACCCTACAAAGAAAGAATCACTCACATGCTTAAAGGGTTCGATGATTTATCTTTCTGAGCATTTGATAGATCTTTGAACAACATGGCTAACACCTTGGTTGTGGCCGCTTCCACTTCCACAATTATCCCTCATGATGTTGTAAGAAAAGGCAAATGCATCATTGATACAATTCATAGACCTTCCATCCTGACTATGAAGAACACCACCTTGTTTTTGGAGATGACCAAGACATAAATAACTTCCTACAAGACCATGAAAGTTCCCGCTCAAGAAAGAAGGATGTCATCAATGAGCAACACTTTGACAAGAATGATTCTACATTACTAATAGTAACCAAGAAAACCCTGACATGCTAGATCTAAACCTGGGATTTGTGACCTCTCCCCAAATCATTAAGGTTGGAAAAAACCTCTCTAGAAGCAAAAGGGAGGAGCTCGAAAACCTGCTAAGAGAAAATTTAAGGATGTCTTTGCCTGGTCATATGAGACTTAAAGGCATATAGCCTTGAGATTATCCAACATACCATTCCTCTCAAGGAGGGGGTGAAACCTATTAAGCAAAAACTAAGATGGATGAATCCAAAACTTGCCCCTCGTAAAGGAAGAGCTCCAAAAGATGGTTGACACAGGGATCATTGCCCCCATTAGACATTCATCATGGATCTCCAACCCTGTGATCACTCACAGAGTCACAAAAAGACTGGTAATATCAGGATGTGCATTGACTTTATGGATCTTAATCGTGGATGCTTAAAGGACAATTACCCTTTGCCCAACATGGAAAACCTACTACAAAGGATAATTGGGTCTCAAATGATGTTGTTCTTGGGCGGCTTCTCTAGATACAACCATGTCATTGTCAAAGAGGAAGAGTGCTTGAAAACTACTTTTAATACACCATTGGGAATATACATATACCTTAGAATGCCCTTTGGCCTCCTTAACATTGGATCTACCTTTCAAAGGGCCATGGACTTCGCCTTCAGAGACCTCATTAGGAAGATCATGGAGATCTATCAAGATGATTTGACTGTGGCCTCCAAGGAAAGAAAAGACCATTGCAAACATCTGAGGAAGGTATTTGAGAAATGCAGGCAATACAACATATCTCTTAATACTAAAAAGTCAATCTTTGGTGTGGACAAAGGTAAATTGTTGGGACAAGTGGTCTCTAAAGATGGGATTAGCATCCACCCCAAAAGAATCCAAGCTATTAGAAATATTCCTTATCCCAAAAATCATGATGCTTTAAGGTCATTCTTCGGCAAAATCAATTTCATGAGAAGATTCATACCAAACTTTGCCGAAATTGTCAAACCAATGAGCAACCTCTTGAAGAAAAACACCCCATACAAGTGGGATCCTACAAAAAATGAAGCGTTTGAGGAAATAAGGAAAAGGATTGCTTCCACTACCGTCCTTGTTAGCCCTAACTACACTAAGGATTTTATCATCTATTCATTTGCCTCTAAAGACACTATTATTGGGATACTTATGCAAAAGGACGATGATGGGGACGAGAGACCGATAGCTTTTATGAGCAAGCTGCTCCGTGACACTGAAACAAGCTACACCATCATCGAAAAACAAGCATACGCCCTTGTCAAGTATGTCAAGCATTTCAGGGCCCATGTCAAGCACAACAAGATATATGCATATGTCCCATACCCTACAGTCAAAGATGTGTTGTCCCAATCTGATTGTCTTGGATCCAGGGGAAAATGGGTGTCCAAAATCCAGGAATATGATCTTGACATTTGCCCAAAGAAAATTATTTGGGGCCAAGGCTTGGGCGAAATGATGACTGAAAGCAATAACGAGGCCATTAGAGAAGGAGAGAGAGAAACTATGCGCTACTACTATTGAACTTGGGGATGAATGGTGCAAGGGCATAATCTATTATCTACGCAACATATATGCCCCTCCTCACCTAACAAACCACAAAAGAAGATCCTTAAGGCTGAAGCCCTCTAAGTTCTGCCTAACCCAAAATGGACTTGGGTGGATGAGCCCCGATGGGGTGATACTTAGGTGTGTCAATAAAGAAGAATCGGAGAAATTACTAAAAGAGTTTCATGTTGGGTTTTGTAGGGGACATTATGCTGCCCAAACTACACTCACAAGATTTTGAGGGCCGGTTAATATTGGCCCACCATCTTTGCCAACACCTTGAACTTTGTAAAATAATGCCAACCTTGCTAATTCTTTTCCAGAAAGAAGCAGTTGGCCTTCATGCCCTTGGAAAATGTGGTGGTGGACGCCCCCTTTTGGCAATGGGGCTTGGACTTCATCGGTGAGTTCAAGGAAAATTCAAGTCATGGCCATAAGTGGATCCTCACAGCAACCGACTACTACACCAAATGGGTGGAGGCATACCAACCAAAACAGCGACTGACCAGGTGGTCATGGATTTCGTGGAGGACAAAATCATTACCAAGTTCGGGGTTCCTGCCAAGATTGTGATTGACAATGCTAAAGCTTTCGATTTTATGGCTCTCACATCCCTTTGTAACAAATATGGTATAATATTGTCTCACTCCTCTGATTATTACCCCTTGTACCCCTAAGGTAATGGCCAAGTTGAATCAAGCAACAAGAACCTCATTAGGATCATCAAGAGAACTATGGACAAACACAAGGGATTGGGATAGCAAGATCAAATATGCCCTATGGGCTGACAGAACCACGGTAAAGGCTTCCACCAGCTTCAACCCCTTTCAATTGGCGTATGGGTCTGAGGCCAAGCTACCTATGCAGCTCCAACTACCTGTCCTTAACTGCCTAAAAGCCTTTCCGGAACAACAAGATGCTATACAATCCTGTATTGAACAAATCATTGAAAGCGATGAAAGCAAGAGCAAAGCCCTTGATCAAATTGCCCGCCGCCATGACAAGATGAAAACTACATTTGACAAACACCTGCAAACTAGAACATTTAAACCCGGGGACCTTGTACTCTTGTGGGATAAAAGGGAGAAGTCGGGTATGGATAATAAATGGGATAATCTATGGATAGGGACCTTCAAGCTAATCAACACCGTAGGGATAAACTCGTATCACTTGGAAACTAAAGGTGAGTCGGTTCCCCTTCCCGTAAATGGGCAACTCCTAAAGGAGTACCTTCCTGAAGGCACTTGACTTTGTACTATATGCATGCTAGGGTAGGATGCATTGCATGATGATTTCGCATTAGAACTAACCGCATATGATGTTTCTCATGATAGATTAGATTGGATTTAAAAATAAAAAAATAAGAAAAAATTGCCTATTTTATTTCTTGTTGGTTTATGGGCAAACATTAAGCATGGGTAATCATAAGACACCGTAAAAAAAATGTTGCCCCGTGGCTTTGGTCTTTGACATGTGAATATAACAAGTCTACGATGACCAAGAGATTGTTGGAGTTCTCACGACCTCCCGTTCGAGCAGTCTTGTCCACTTTGAGAGAGATAACGTCCCAGTTGGAGCTAGATGTTACCCACCACTTCGTGGGTGATATCCCCAGGAGAAATTTTTCTCCAAGATGAGCCTCAGTTGGCAACCAGCAATGCTTTGCAGCCTCCTAGCTCGTTGTGCCATTTCTATGCCACCTAAGCCAGCCATGTGGTCCCTCACCCACCTGTATTGATCGTATGTTTGAAGGTGGGCCTCTCGAATCTAAAGGTATATGTCATGTCATTTGGTAATTGAGTATTGGGTTTACTTATCATGGAAACTTCTGGGTATGGATTGATGGGGGGATTTGGCAGAAAGGGTGGGCTTAGTTTGTGTTCTTGTCCCCTTGATCTCTTTTGGTTGCTACCCTTGGATCTTAGTCCCATGGGATCTCCTTTATTGACAATTTGGTTCTAAGGTGGTACTATTTGGGAGACCCTGACTTTGGGTGCATGGTCCTTCTCCTTTACCCACATATATTACTCCCTTTCCTCTCACTATACCCCATTCATCATTTCTCCCACCTGGATCCACATTTCCATTCTGGGTCCACATAGTGCCCCCACCATGGGTCAGGCTTGGAATGATGCCCCGGAGGTTGAAGCAATTAAAAGAAAAAGTAAAAAGCATAATTGGCCACATTTAATAGGAAACTGTACCACAAAATGCAAAAGATGGTTGGGACAAAATAATTAGCACGTGGGCAAAAGCCAATGCATGAGCTCTACCCCAATCCATAGCCATCACCCTAGTTCCATAGACCCTAGATGAGCCTCCTTTATCATTCAAGAACCCATGATTGTCCCAACCCCTGGAGAGCAATGAACCTCCATGCCCAAAAGGGGTAATCACTGCTATATATTGCACATCATGCTCTTCTCCTTTGAGCCCCGAGCAGCTAATTAAAGAAAAATCATGAAAGGCAAAAGAAATGTAAAAAAGGGTGGAAAAATCAAGGTCGGGGCACCTCATATACCATGATTGCTCCCTCCTACACATTACATACCCAGGTGTGGGTGTCCCCTTATCTAGCTACCTCGATGCCCCAATATGTGGCTCAAGATTGCCCCTCTCATTCCCTACTCCATTCCACTTATTTATCACTCGCTACCCCCATTAGAAGGACGTACCTTGGACTTACTATCCCCTTTAAGGGTTAAAACCACCTAATAAGGTACTTGGTTAACTCCCTTTGGATCTTGGAGACACTAGCACATGCCAAAGCCCACTACAGAAGGGCATGCCATTATGAAGTGCCCACTTTGTTATACATGATTTGTAAACTCTTTTACCCGATTATTTTAATGATTGGTTGTGCTGGAAGCCTAGGGTACGCATTGCATCTTATGTAGGATTACAGGTGGTTTCCATTTGGGTATGGTCTCCCTATATGGTATCCTAACCCCCAGAGGTCTACAATGGCACATATAAGGTGTGCATCGAGAGCCATTGGCCTCCACAACAGCAGACAGCACTCCACGGATCTTCATCAATGCTCAGAGAGTACTAGAGATCCACTTTTGTGATGATGGTGATATGCTTGGTACATTATACCCGGTACATTATACCCAGTACATTATGCCCAGCAGGCCACTATAAGAGCTGCCCCACACACATGGCGAGTGTCCCAGGAGTCGATGTCATGACAACACTCTTTCCACCACTCGAACCCTTGCAGAGGATATACAAGCATCTCTGATTCATATGGAGACCCTTGGGGTCATTTATGTGCCCTCAAACCTATGACAATTTCTAACCTGAAATTCTACTGCAGCAACTAATTTATTTTACCTACTTATTCTTCACAATAAGTTATTTACGAAATCCCTTCAGCAGACATTAAAATAAATTCTACTGCAGTTAACACATAATTACACAGAGAAAATAACAGCGATATACATGCACAAGAACCAATCACATCAACACAATTGTTTTGGACAATTGTCCCCGGAAAAAACCCAATGTGGGAAAACCGATGCAGCAGATGAGGGTTTTATTAATCTTCAGCAACAATCGATTTACAAGGGATGATTTTACAGAGAAATTGAGAGAAAACACCTGAGACTTTCTCCTGGAAACTTTCTGACACCTTGGAGACCCTTTCTCCCACTTCTGCGTCACTTCTCCGTCACTCTACGTAGTTTTGCATCCCTCTATGTCAGTTGCGTGAGGGTTGTGTCTCCCTCTGCGTTGTCTCTCAATGTCCCTGCGTCACCTCCTCCTCAGTCACTAATTGTTGTTGATGCCCTCCTCTTCCTCCACCCTGCAACACTCCCTCTGAAATCGACCTCCTCTGAGAATCGATTTTCCTTGGGATATTGAGTATCTGTCGGTGTGTCTCCAAATGATCCTCAAGTCTTCTCTTATACTTTTCCTGTTGATGAATCAACGGCTGAGATTAAGCCTCTAATCAACAGCTAAGATTAAAACAGACTTGATCCTCGTCTCTTAGAAGCTTCTCACCCTTATCTTTATTAATACCCATTAATATTTTTATTTTCCTATGTTTAGACTTAGGAACCTATTAGAAATAAAATATTAATTATTTTAATAACTCCTCATCTAGGTGGAATTTCTCCAAACGATTTCTGGGTCTTGGAGATCTCATGTGCCTTAGCCTTTCCACCAAATTTCAAGGCTAGAGCACATCCGATGCTACCCAAAATCAACACTCCCTCTTAGCGAGGAATATGCTCTAGCAATGCTTCACCATAGAAGCATCACATTGATCCTCCGCATCGGTCCTCTCTGCTAATGTCTGGCTTGCTGCCCCACATCCATTGCACTGCTACTTCCTATACTGTTGCCCATGACACTACGACTGCCACTACTATGTCTGTGTTGCAGCTCCCTCTCAACATGTTGCATCATGTTGCCCATAGCACTGCCACTGCTAACTATTGCACTGGAACTCTTGATATTTATCCATTTCTGCTACTGAAATGGATTCTTCACCATCCCCATCTTCTCCCTGAAATAAACAAACATTTTTCTTCCTAGAGCCTTAGTGAGGATGTCTACCCCCTGTTCTCCTGTAGTAGTGTACCTCAATTGTATTGCCCCTCATTGGACACAATCTCTGACAAAGTGACCCCTGATATATGCGTGCTTCGACCGATCATGAAATATTGGATTCTTAGAGAGCTTGATGCAACTCTAATTATCACAAAAGATCTTGGTTGCTTCCATCCTTCTCCTGAATAGATTCACAAGTAGTTTCCTAAGCCATATGGCTTCGCACGAAGTTGTGCTAGATGCCATATATTCTGCTTCAGTTGAGCTCTGAGCCATGGATTTCTGTTTTCTACTACACCAGGAGGTCATTCTTGATCCAAAGTTGAAATAGTACCCAGTTATACTTTTCCAATCTACTGAACTTCCAGCCCAATCTGCGCTAGTGAACCCACTCAGCCGGATGTTGTTAAAATTGGCAACTAGGGCCAAACTCCATGTGTGTAATCTTATTCATGGCTGATAATATTTTTATTAGACTCCTCTCGTCGAGACGTGTAGGATTGATTTAAAGATCATCCAATTCCGATAAGTATTTATGAAGATATGAATTTATTTTGATTATGGAATAATTATCAAGCCTACCAACAACTCATGTAGGCTCAGAAGCCCAACAGTTGCATCTATTCAATTATCATCAGATGTGTATAAATACAGGAGGACTTTTCCTCATTTGGACTCACTTAACTCATCACATCTCTCTCTCTCTCCAGCGTAGTAAAGAATCTCTTCTCTCCTGCGCAGTAGGTGACTCTCTCTCACACAAATGGAAGGAAGGACGCAGAATTTAGTGTTGCAACTACAAAACCAAAGTTTGACCAACGTTGACCAGAAGACTCCCTCAGAACTGCATTGTAGGTCCCTCTAGACCTCCTCTGAAGGCTGCATTTTTTGGTGGTGGAATCAAGCTGATCCTACAGTCGGTTTGCGAGATATCGACTGCTCTAGTTTTGACGATGAAGCCACTAATGCTGACGCTGCTGATCTAGGGTTTGCTACTGCTAATATAAATCAGATTTTTGTACTATTTATCTTTGTTGAATTATTGAAGATAAAAGAAGATTTGATCAAAGGGTTTCCCCATATTGGGGTTTGTCCCTGGTTAGCCGCCACATATTGTGTCTCTTGTCTTGGCTTGTTTCCTGTTGATCGTTTAATGTTCTATCTGCACTTTACTTATGCACATGTGATTGCTAATCTGTGAATAATAATAATAAAGAGAAGTAAATTGCTCTAAGTATCGAACATACCATAAATTAACATGATATCAGAGCTGAGGTGAAGACAAAGCTCGAGCAAGAGCAAGAGCAATCACTGGAGAGAAGATTGGCAAGGCTATCCTAAAAGAACTATGGGGTCCTCAACACTCTTATCTACCGAAGACAAGCTCCGTGAGAAAGCTGACTATCACGGATGGAAGATGTCTATTGATCTAACCTTAGAAGATCAGGTGTATTGGACCATGTGAGAGGCAATATTGTTGAGCTTCCATCAAATGCACCCACTACTGCGAGAAACAAATGGAAAACAGGCAAAGTCAAAACAAAGAAGATCATCCGGGACTCTATCAACAAGCGCTTTGTGGCCTATGTTTCTGAGCTGAACACCTCCAAGGAAATCTACGATAGATAGGTGAGTTTATTTAAAGTTAATGATGCAAATCAAGTTTTGTTTCTTAGAAATAAGCTGAAGGAAATTAAGAAGGGCAAGGATGAGAGTATGCAAGCATACTTCTTAAGGATCACCGACATCAGGAACGATCTCCTATCTATTGGGGATACTATTACTGATAGGGAAATGACACTCACAACTCTTAGAGGATTACCATCTGAATGGTACGTGTTTAGGACTACTCTTCTGAACAATAATGTAATTCCTGGTTTACAGGAATTAATGGCTAGATGCATTCAAGAAGAAACAAGGGTGGAAGAGCAAGAAATGCCCATGCCTAAAGGTCCTCCTCCTGCATTTTCTTCTCATGCTAAGAAAAGAAATAATTTCGAGACTAAATCAAAAAGAAAGACTGGACATAAGGGTGGAAGAAAAGGACGATGCTACATTTGCGATAAATTAGGTCACTATGCGATGATCAAAATTCCTCTCATGGCAATCAAAGGAATGGGAGATCTAATAGCAAAGGTAAAAGGAGTGTTGGTAATCAAGGAAGAGAACCACCATTCAAGAAGGCTAAAAAATTCCAGGTATGAATCCAACATTGTTGAAAATACGTAGGATGAATATTATTTACCAGCTGCTCTATCTACCTCTACTCCTTCAGAGTCAATATGAATTTGGCTCATTGATACTGGTGCATCAAGGCACTTCACTGGTTACAAAGAAGTTCTCCATAATCTAATAGAGAAGGAAACTAACCTGGAAATTGTCCTTGGAGATAATATGAAATATCCTGTGAAAGGTGTAAGCAATGCCTCTCTTAAATTGAATCAAAGAAATATAATCCACTTACAAGATGTATTATATGTACTTGACCTCAAGAAGAACCTGGTGTCCATCTCAGCAATGGAAGACAAAGGCTACAAGGTGACCTTCAGCAATGGCAAGGTACGTGTATGGAAACATAATGTTAAAGATGCCTTCACTCTTGGGTTTCGAGTTGATTCATTATATCAGGTCAGTGGAAGTCCGCTAGGTGTCATGTCTTGTGACACATCTATTCAGTCTAAACTTTGACATCGAAGGTTTGCCCACCTTCATTATAAAGCTCTACCCGATGTAAGACAGACAAATGGTAACAGGGATGCCCGAATTTCGAGTAGAGAAAGAAGGTGTATGTTAGGGATGTGCCGAAGGAAAGCTCAAAAGGGGACCATTCCCCTCAAGCCAAAGCAAGGCCTCAGATATATTACAACTAGTTCACTCAGACATATCTGGTATGATGCCTGTGAACTCCTTGGGAGGATATTTATATTATCTTACTTTTACAGATGACTATTCTCGTAAGACTTGGATATACTTCTTGAAAAGGAAGAATGAAGTGTTCTCTTGTTTTCAACACCTCAAAGCCCTGGTCGACAATCAAACCAAAAAGAAGATCAAGATCTTAAGGACTGATAATGGGACTGCATATGAAAATAACGAGTTTCATGACTTTTGTAAAGAGGTTGGCATTAAGAGGGAGACTACTACACCATATACTCCTGAACAGAATGGTGTGGCGGAAAGGAAGAACCGTACGATTGTGGAAGCTATCCATGCCATGCTCCCTGATCAAAGACTTCCCAAGTTTCTATGGGCCGACGCTGCAAACACTGTCGTATATGTACAAAACCAATGCCCTCATCAAGCATTGGATTCTAGGACTCCTGAAGAAATGTTCACCGGTAAGAAACCTGACATATCTCAATTTAGAATTTTTGGAAGCCCTGTATATTTTCATGTGCCGAAAGAAAAAAGGAATAAATTGCGTGCATCTGGAAAGAAAGGAATCTTCATGGGCTATGGTGAAAATACTAAGGGTTATAGAATTTGTGTAGCCGGTCAAAGGGAAGTTGTGATTAGTCATGATGTCACCTTTGACGAACATATGGCCCTCAGCAAGGTGAACAATCTTCCTACAGTAAGGAGCTCTCATGACGCTGACACCAGGGCACCACAAGAAAAAGAGTATGACAAGACATTTGTAACTGTTGCCAGATATACCACCATCCGCTCGATCATAGCCCTTGCGGCTTCACAAGGATGAAACCTACATCAGATGGATGTCAAGACTGCGTTCTTGCATGGTTCGAACAAAGAAGAGGTCTACGTGGAGCAACTCGAAGGAATTGAGATTTATGATTGAAAATATCATGTATGCAGGTTGAAGAAGGCTCTCTATGGGTTGAAGCAAGCACCCTGAGCATGGTATGAGAGGATCGATAGCTACTTGATGAAGTTGGGATTCGCTAGGAGTGAAGCCAATCCTAACCCTTACTTTAAGGTTGAAGATGACAAGCCTCTCATATTGGTGTTGTATGTGGATGCCCTCTTTCTAACAGGTGCAGACCCTCTCATTCACAAACGTAAGAGGGAGTTGGCTTCTAAATTTGAAATGAAGGACCTACGACTAATGCACTATTTCCTAGGACTTGAAGTCTGGCAGAAGCCAAGGGAAATTTTCCTATCTCAAGGAAAATATGTGGTGAAGATATTGGAAAGATTCGGTATGGTGGACTGCAAGCCTGTGACTATCTCGAGGATCTTAACTTTCAAAAGTTATATGGTAGTGATGTCGGACCAGATTTGAGAAATGCCTCTAAGTTTCATAAACTCATTCGCGTTGATGTTCTTGGTGAACCTCCGTCCGAACATATGTTTTGCAATGAGCATGATGAGTTCATATTTAGTTGAGCCTCATTGGATTGATGCCAAGAATCTTCTAAGATGTCTTCGGGGCACAATCTCTAATGGATTGAGATACACTGCCGAAAATATGAACTACGAGATTTCGAATGCTGAGCAAGCAGGCAGTGTGGAGAGCACTTCTCAGTACTAGTTCTCTTTGGAATCTACCTCGATATCCTGGATGAGCAGGAAGCAGAAGTCGGTGACTCTGAGCACCGCCAAGGCAGAATACATTGCTGCTAGCATGGCCTCCTGTGAGGCAGTATGGTTGTGGAAGCTCTTCAGTGAGCTATTTGTACACATGATGAATACCACTGTGATTCTCTGTGACAATCAGAGGTGGGATTCGATTATAGAGGAATCTCGTATTCGATGATTGCTCCAGTAGATATACATCAAGTGCTGCCTTATCTGGGATGTGCTAACTCGATGAGCAAGGAGGCTCCATCGCATTGGGACTGATGTACAAGGTCGCTGACATTTTGACAAAGCCCTAGGGAAAGATCAAATCTGTGATTTTCCCAAATGACTTGGAGTCGTCGAAAGACCCTTGTAAAAGGGTCCTGCATGTTGCATACATTGAGCTCTGGGAGCTCTGGGGGCTTGTGGCTCTTACTGGAGCAACATACGACCACATGGTGACTCACCCTCCCCTGGTGGTGCGTACTGACGCTGGATGATTCACTCTCCTACGGACTGGATGATTCGCTCTCCTATAGACAGGATGATTCGCTCTCCTGTGGGACAGGATGATTCGCTTTCCTATGGACAAGATGATTCGCTCTCTTGTGGGACAGGATGATTCGCTCTCCTGTGGACAGGATGATTCGCTCTCTTGTGGACAAGATGATTCGCTCTCTTGTAGGACAGGATGATTCGCTCTCCTGTGGACAGGATGATTCGCTCTCTTGTGAGACAAAATGATTCTCTCTCTTGTGCGACAGGTTGATTCGCTCTCCTATGGACAGGACGACTCGCTCTCCTGTGGACAAGATGATTCGCTCTCTTGTGGGATAGGATTATTCGCTCTCCTGTGGGACAGGATGATTCACTCTCCTGTGGTCAAAATGATTCGCTTTCTGGTGAGACGCTCTCTTGTGCGACATGATGATTCGCTCTCCTGTGGACAAGATGATTCCCTCTCTTGTGTAGCAGGATGATTAGTTCTCCTATGAGGTCTAGATGATGTGTTCTCCATGACAAAATGTAGCAGGATGAACCATTCTCCTGTGAGGTCTGGATGATGTGTTCTCCATGACAAATTGTAGCAGGATGATTAGTTCTCCTATGAGGATGGGATTGATTAAGTTCTCCTGTCAAGGCATCCTACCCATGCAGTCAGGGACTCATGGGAAGCAGCGATGATAATATCGCCGATATTTCGGCGATATCGGCAAAAATCGCGATAAATTCAGACAGCCGATATATCGGCAGGGAAATAGCGCGATATTTTCGCGATTTGAAAATCTCGCGCGAAATACGAAATATCGGCGAAAAAACGGCAAATATCGCGATAAATTGGAAAATATCGCCGGGAGGTTTTATAATTAATAAATATGCGATTTCGTTGTGAAATTTTTGTTTTTTCATTTCGCTGTTTGGCTACCGACCGAGGGTTTACCTGCGCACGCACCACGACTCTCCAGCCCACGCCCGTGCCACGACTGTCGACAAACTCCGGTGCCCACGCCACGAAATAACCTCTGGAGTCTGCACAGGTGAGTTTTACTGTTTTAATACTTGTGTTTTTCAGGTTTGCTATCAGATGGGCCGGGAATAACGTGTTAATGAAGGGTTCGGGCAGGCCAATCGAACTGTATTATGTTTATAATAAAGCCGACTTCCAATGTTTATAATAAAGCCGACTTCCAATTTTCTGGAATCTGTCAAGTTTCTTTCAATCTCAATCATAAAGGTAATCCCTGCATTCAGTAAATAATCACCACAGAGGCGATCCCTGCATCATATCAAACTCTTAGCAAGACACACAACAACATTATCATGGATATTTATAAGTTCAAGGTGTCACCAATGTTGAACTATGTTCACTGTATTAAAGAAAGAGAACTCTCAATCAAGCCGCCATGAAAAGAACATGTAAGAGATTCATCACCCATGCATATACCTCTGTCCAAACAAGAGTATAAACCTCTTTCCTGTGTGTATAACCCTTCTACAACAATAGTAGATGGTCATTCAAAGTTAACAAGTATATATCAATCGATATCTTGCAAAAATGTCTTTGTCACTGCATCCTTTTAGGCATACACGATCATACATACAAGAGGGTTAATGGTTATTAATCAACAACAGTGAATTCAAGAGCAAGCCCTATCAGTCATAAGCAACAACTTCACATATTAATTTTTGTTCAAACATCTACGTCTTTGTCCTGCGTACTCAAGATCAGCGAATGTAAACCTATGAAAAACATTCAACCTATATGACACATATGTAAGTTTCATGTTTCAACACCTATCTTCTACAGTAAATGGTGTATACATATTGCAGAAAATTTTATGTCTCTACTAAGTCTAGAACCTGGGGAGAATTTTTTACTCTCAAGTGCTTTCTTTTGAGACTTGATGAGTCTTCAGATGACAAAAAACTCTGTAATGCGAAGCAAATATTTGAGAATATCTCTATTGTAATAATGGACACGTGATGAAACCACTTCTTGAAGATCACATGTTGCAGAGGCTTTTATTTCTTTACTGCCATTCTGCTGATAATTTTCCAGTTTACCACAAAAGATCCTTTCATCCAGACCCATATAGTGTTTCCAATTTGTCATTTTATTTTTCAATTTTCCTTTTCCAAGGAAAAAATTGTAGTGTTAATAATGTAACAGTGATGTAAATTGTCTATGTAATTAAAATTTTAAATTATTAATTGACTTATCACTTATGCATTCTTTGTTATTAACTTATTTGAATTCTGTAATTTAGTATTACAGTTAATTATTATTTATTAAGTTACTAATTCCAATTTTTTTTTGGTGCTATAGGTTTCCTTTTGAGTTAGCCCACTACAATTACAAATATGCCGAAAGCCTTGGACCCATTTTGGGAGTATGGGACCCCTGATGGTATGAGTCGGGCAAATCTATCATGCAAATTGTGTGGGGCTACGATGGCAGGCGGGGTTACGCGATTGAAATACCATCTCGCTAAACTGCCTGGACATGATGTTGGGCTTTGTACAGTTTCTAGTCCGGAGCTTGTACGAAAAGCTCTTGAGGCAATTGAAGAAAAGGACAGAAAGAAGGAAGAGGCGGAAAGAAACAAAGCTGAACGTGCAGGTAGATCTTTCGGGATACCTTCTCTTGATTTTGGTGTTGAGGATACTGGATTTGGGCCTAGTGGGAGGGGCTCCGGATTTGGGCTTAGTGGGAGGGGCTCCACAACTGGCACACCATCACATGGTACTCCTAGTGTAAGTGCAAGGTCATCTTTTTTTGTTCCACGAACAGGTTCTGGAGCACAACCTGGCATAAAATCGCTTTATAAAAAGAAGGAGAAGCAAGAAGCAGATAGACTCATGGGGAGGGTTATTTTTTGGAGCGACTTACCTCTCACCATCACAAAAACCAATCCATATTGGCAGCCAATGTGTGATGCTATTGCTGTTGTGGGCCCAGGGTACAAAAGTGCCACATATGAGGAGTTGCGGAGGCCAATTCTTCAAGCAGAAAAACAGGACATCAACTCTAGATTGGCGGAGTTGAAAAAGACATGGGAAGCCACTGGATGCACAGTGATGTCCGATGGTTGGACAGATAGGAAGGGTAGGACCCTTCTAAATTTCTTGGTACATTGTCCCAAAGGTACCATGTTTATTAAATCGTTGGATGCATCAAAACATATCAAAGATGCACCAACGATATGTGAGTTGTTAGATGGGTTCATTCGGGAGATTGGTGTGCAGAATGTGGTGCAAGTCATAACAGACAATGCAGCTAGTTATGTGTCTGCCGGCAGAATGCTTATGGAGAGGCATCCCACATTGTTTTGGACTCCATGTGCAGCGCATTGTCTCGATTTGTTGCTTGAGGATATGGGGAAACTCTCCTTCATCAAGGAGGCAGTTGATATGGCTAGGAGCATCCCCAAATTTATTTATAACCATGCTTCTGTTCTTAGCCTTATGAGGAGGTACACTAAAAACAAGGAGTTGCGGCGTCCTGCCATCACACGTTTTGCCACAACCTTTATTACTCTTCAGTCTTTGCTTCGATGTCAGTTCGAGTTGAAGCAAATGTTTGTGTCTGATAATTGGCGTAATTCTAGATACAGCAGGAAACCTGAAGGGAAAGCCATTGAAAAAATGGTGTACTCTGAGACATTTTGGCATGGAGTAGAAGAAGCATGTGCAGTTAGCGAACCTATAGTAAAGGTTCTTAGATTGGTGGATGGAGAGAAGCCTGCAATGGCTTATTTGTATGAGGGCATGGATAGGGCCAAGGAGGCCATTCGTTCCTATTATGCAGACAAGGGTTCTGCTGGCCTTCATAGGCAGATGGTGTTATGGGATGGGATCGATAGTCGGTGGACAGGGATTCTTCATCGACCCATTCATGCAGCAGCACTCTTCCTCAACCCCGCATTTGCATACAAATGCAACTTTGATTTTGATGGCGAGGTGATGGAAGGGCTCCATACCTGTATTCAGAGGATGGTACCTGATCCTGAGCTTCGTAGCATGATCAATTGCGAGATACAGTCTTATCGGGATTGTGTTGGCCTATTTGGCTTTGATGATGCTATTAGGGAAAGGACCCTCTTCATGCCACGTAAGTGACAAGTCATCACTCATTAGAAATTAGAAATTTGAATTTAAATATGTTTTAAGTTTTAACTTTTATGTTTTTGATTTTTTTATTTCATTATTTTGTTGTAGATATTTGGTGGCGAAGCTATGGTGCAAGGTCACCAAATTTGCAAAAATTGGCTATACGAATCTTGAGTCAAACATGTAGCTCTTCAGGGTGTGAGCGCAATTGGAGTGTGTTTGAGAAAATACACGCCAAAAAGCGCAACAGGTATAACTTTGAACTCAAGCCTTCAGTTGAGCAATTACACTTTTGTAATTTTTAATTTTTAATTTATGACCTTCAAGTGTCAAGAGTCAAGATTCAAGACTCATTACTTTTTTTGACACTCTTACAGGTTGGAGTTCGCACGCCTCAACGATTTGGTGTATGTGCATTACAACATCCGACTTTGAGTGAGGCAAATAGAATCACCAATTGATCCATATGCCATTTCCTTAGACAATATTGATGTATTGTCTCCGTGGAGGGTGGAGTCTGAGGAGCCCATATTGGAGGAGTCACCTTCATGGTTAGAGCCAGTGGCAGATGATCCATTAGAGCAGGGGCAGCAAGAGGAGGACTCGGAGTCAGAGGAGCAGCAGCACTTAGAGGAGGAGCAGGAGGAGGAGGACACTGCGGGAGCATCAGCATCAACACCATCTGCTATAGA
>APFE030663488.1:89814-107051 GCA_000404065.3 Pinus taeda
GCATTATAGACTTTACTTCAGATGCAAGAGCAAGAGGATCATTATTTTGCAGTTCAAGAGTGAAGAGTTTAATCATAAATTGAACAACTTCAAGTGCAGAATGTGAGTCATAGAGTTCTTTCAGCTTTTGTAAGGCTTCAAAGGCAGTTGAATATGACGAAATATGGTGACTCACCTCTTCATTTACAGATGCTGCGATTAATGCATACGCTTTGCTGTTCTTGTTTTCCCAAATGACAAGCTCTTTGTCTGAGGTAGGCTATACTGGGTCATTGTCTCCTCCTCCGACACACACTCTTTTCCACAACTCATTGAAAATGAGGGTGTGTTTTATCATCCGGGACCATTCAGGATAGTTCTCCTTGCCAGTGAGAACTATTCCTACCATGGATATGATTGAATGCATTCTGTAGCTGAAAAAACTTCTGGTGCAAAACTTTTATTCTCAAGGGAAAAAAAAAAATTACTTCTGATGTGACTAGCCAGCAAACTCAAATGTTAATTCATATTCATCTGCACAGCGTTAAGTCCAAAAAATATCCCCAATAGCATAAAGCACAGCATAGAACAGTCATATTTGTACTCTCAATTCCATTCATAACACTGTTTTGTTTCATATAAAAACAACGATGCCAATTTGCAAAATGTCAATTATCAGATATTGTGCCCAACTCAATTATTCAAAATGTATCAGCGCATTCCAACCAAACAAGCTGCAGAAATAAGCAATTGAAAACATTGTTTTCTTGCTTGGATCCCCACGCTTCAGCTGCTTAAAAACAGAGGCTCCCTTTCTAATTGACTCCAAAGAATGCAAACTCCTGCACGTACTTTTCTCAGTTGCTTATAACAACACAATTTACAGCACTCTTACAAGACAAAAGCAAACCCATTTCCTAAATTTCAATATGAAACAGCGGCCCACCTACAGCAACAAGATAAAAGAATTGACTTTCATCCTAAATAACAGTGCTTCAACACCAAATCGCTTGCATTCCTTTGACCCCAACGCGGCTGCCCTCTTCCAGAAGATACAAACTGCCTAAGACGAGACCGCTCGCAAGGCCTTCGATGTCTCTTCGAAGCGCAGGAAAATGATGGACGAGCTCAATATTACGGTAGAATGGTTAAACCATATTATGGGGAGAAAAATAAATCAGAGAAGCTGAAATTAAAGGAGTATATAACAGGCGAGCGGCAGGACAGGCGTTTTAAACCAGCTCAACATTAAAATACTTCAAGCCAGCGTTAAAAAACTTCAGCACAACGTTAAAAACTTCAGCACATGTAAAATGTCAAGGTAGATTTTCATGTATAATAATAAAAATCATACCCAGCTTGCCCGGTAAAATCACCATATCAGCGTAACTTTTCATGCACAATTGATTTTAAAATAAAAATCATTTCCAGACACCTAGCCTCCTTGTAATCAAACAAGCATCCAACACTTGAAACAATGGGCGGAATGGTTCATTCAACGCAGAGAAATAAAGGGCGGATTGGTTTGTTCAACGCAGAGAAACAATTCAAACGTTATGCTGTTGCTTCTTCCAACAATGAGTTAGACAGTGGCAGCAATCATGGAGGGGACAGAGAGCAGCAGACAGTGGACAGAAAGCAGTAGGCAGTGGATAGAGAGCAGTAGGCAGAAGGGAGTTACAACTATTTTGGGAGCTGGCTCTGATACTATGTCAGGCCAGGCAGTAACTCCATTAGGCAGAAAAACTGATTCGTATTATTCCATCAGGTATGTTATTGTTATATACAAAAGGGTGTGACTGTTCAGTTCATCTCCTGATGACTGTTCACATTCCTAATTTAACTATTTACATGAATTCACCCAATCGTGAGGATTAGGTGTCAACAATCTCAATAAGCTTGCATCATTTGCTTTGAAGTATAGATTCTTGAAGGTCACTTTTCTTCTCTTTCTCTCAACATTGGATGAAGTTGACTTTCCGGGCCTCCTTGAGAACGAAACCAAGTTCTTACTCATCATCATTCATGACTCCATATCCCCAAGTGAATTAGGGATTGGTCCCTAAAAAGGGTGGTCATCTCCTTCACCATTTTCACCTTTTACCACTTTTTCCCAGGTCTAGCCCTCAAAGGTCACCTAGGGCATTAATTACCTGGGAATTGACCCAAGGAAAAACTTCGATCTCCTATAGGCTATTGCGTTGGTGGGTCCCCTCCCTCTCCTCCAAATTTGAGGCAATTCTAACGGTGGAATATATGTGAATCCCAAGCCCTAGCCCTAAGACAGAAATTTTGCCTAGGCATCCCCAAGGCTAGACCTCAACAGGATCAATTCAACCTTTTCAAGTAAACATTCTTGTTTGGTCCTTTCCTTTTACCTTGTCCAGGATAGGAAGATCATAGGTTGTTGCATTCCATCCCCGAGCTTGGGGTGGGTCCACTTGGCCCCGTGTGGTCCCACTTCTCAATAAAGGTTATTTGTCAAGGACCATTAGGGAATCCAAGTTTCCCAAAGATTATAGGGATTGAGGACCTCGTCTATAACCCTGTATAATTCGCTTGGTACCACTGCCTGTATAATTCGCTTGGTACCACTGTCTTGAATCCAAGGTTATCGATTATTTTTATTTTATTTTATAACTCTAATATTTTTAATTTTTTTTTAAACTCTAATTTTTTTAATAGCTCTGATTTAATTTTTTATAATCAATTTATTATTTATTTTTTAACTCATTTTTTTTAATAATAAAAATGTAATTAAGTAATTAAGTTAACTTAGTCTTATCCATATAATAATAATGGATAAGAACTAAAGTCTAATTAATTAATTAATTACAATTTTTTTATTTTTTTTGACTGTATAAATTGATTTTTTTAACTGACCGTATAGTTTTTTTAACTGAGCGTGTAAATCGATTTCTTTTTTAAAATGAACAAGCGTCACAGTCTGCTCGGGTCACGTCTGTTGACCTTGATCGTGACTCCCTACATCATCCACTCGTTATACCGTGGCTCCTCCTGGCTTCTGCTCCACGTCTAGTCATGGCCTCGTGGCTTGCAGAGCCAGTGAAATACTACTTCCGCAATGTACCCTAGCAACACGGAACGCCAACAATCTCAGCATGCGGATGGTGGGAGGTCGGTGAAAACGTTGCAGACGTGGGGAAATGGTGGCGAAGGTGGACGCACAATGGTGTGGTTGTATGGTAGCGAATGGGAAGATGAGTGGATGGGGATGAAAAGCGTAGGTAGAGGTGCAGGATCACAGCAGCGAGGAGCTGACAGATAAGTGACAACGACTCAACGAGGGCATCGACTGTACTCGGGGTCAACGCAGCGGCAGGGAAAGCGTCGAGTTGGTGAGGAAGGCCCGCAAGGCCGATGGCCCATCGGGGGTGTGGTCCTGCCAGTCAAAACGAGCCTCTGATACCCTTGCTCTGCTTCCGAGCTCCCCAACAACTTAACGCAGACAACAAATTAACCACAGTCAGCGAATTGGGTTTTATACCTGAGAGTTGCATTTCATTGAAGGGTGACAAGGCCACACTCGAATCACCATTTTGAACATACCCATCTTCGACATATCTTGATGTCTTGTTTACAGTCCGCATAAAACATTCCTTCATGGCTCTAAAAAGAGCAATTCAATCAGCAGGAGGCATAGAGCTTAACATAGGCAACAGGCAGGGATATGATGCTTGATGTGACCCATAGCAAATACATGTTGGAATCTTCATGTCTCCTTTACTAAAAACTTCTGGAACATACTTCACAAAATTCAACAACACTTGGGAGACAGTACTACGAACTCTAGTCGACTTCAAAATTTCCTAATAGAATTTGTGAGTACGACAAATCCTCTCTATTACTGGGATAGCCCTCGACCTTGCCTTTGCAGCGTTCTTTAGACCAAGACTATCAAAACAACTTCCATTTCCAAATGCTGACCTTTGTAAATATGTCCCATTAAAAACATCGAGAATAAATAATAATGCAAGCAAAGAGGACGACACAACAAGCTCAGACATTTCTTTCAATTCTTCTATTGGAGTTGTTTTGTCATATATTGTTTGCGGCGTAAGCTTCAATTTCTGATACACGTAACGAAAAATCTCATTCCCACAGAGAATCAGAGCTTCTAGTCTTTCCTCCTGGACTGGAAAAGCCACTTGGAAGGACCACTTTGTAGCTTCAGATTTTCCTGTGAAGGGGCCAACCTGACTTAACCACGATGCACCTATTACAAACCTAAAATGTGGAGCAAGACCTATCCCAATAGTAAAAGAAAGATTAACAGTAGCATCATGTGCTGCCTGCCCAACCTGTCTACTATTATCTTGCACGAGTTTTTTGAATTCAAACACCCACTGTGGTGCAATCTGACAAAGTTCACTAACTAGAATTATTCTGAAAAGAGTATTCAATGATGTCAATGCTTTGAGCTTTTGCGAATGGTTGTGCTCATTGTCAATAGGTTTTCAAAGCCAATTTGATTGAATAAACTTCCTCCTGGACTCGACCAAGTTGGATCATACATATCTGGAGGCGGTGCTTCAATGTCTGTAGAGAAATTATGTTCATTAAATTGTAATTTCTTATTTGCATGTGTCTGATATTTGAAACAAATTTGTTATCTTCAATACAATTTGAAAAAACCCAATCCTTCTCTACTATAGTTGCTTTATCTGCCTTTTTATCTTGTTTGTCTCTTGAATTCATGAAAGTTCTGGTCGATGTGGGTGTATCCATAAGCATCGCTTCCTCCCCTTCACATTTAAGCTTGAATCAATAAGGGATGTTGTTGCATCAATTCCCTTATCATCACTTTGTTCTTCATCTGCATAACTTTTTTTTAACATGTTGTAACTTATGCACATGATTTTTCTAATTGCCGAAATGCTTCTTGAATTTTACTAAACTACTCAATGCATTCAGGACGTGAACGTAATGGCACATTGTGCTGCGAACAACGTTCAAAGACTCGCATCATTATATTGTGCGCCATGGCTCTGATACCACTGAAGCATAACACTGATAGTTTGTAGGCTTGAATGTAAAAATACACGAGGTATTTTAATAATATATATATATAAGTACACAAATGATAAATGTTACAATAAGGACCCGCATATATACCTAAGCAGGTGTCCTTTCGTCACTGGGCATGTCTTTTAGACATGCCTTTTCACTTAGCTTAATGACTATTTAACCTAATCAATATTTGATTATTTAATATTTACATTTATTTTATTTATTTACTTGTTATAAATTATATTCATAACATCCCACCTGGGAGCAAGGTTCATAATGTTTTTCATGTCTCATGCCTCAAGAAGGTATTGGGATAGCATGCGACAACAGCCACTGAGCTACCCCCATTGGATGATGAGGGACATTTAGTACTTGAGTCGGAGGCCATTCTAGAGACAAGGGAGAGAAGGTTGGGGAGCAAGATTATCAGAGAGTATTTGACCCATTGGAAGAATTTACCAGAGGAGGATGCCACAAGGGAGAGTGAGCACATCTTACAGCATCTGGCACTACAGTTTCTTGGGGACAAGTAGCAATTGGGAGGGGAGGACTATGATAGTCTCACTTAGCAATTACTGTTAGGTGAGAATACAATTTTGCTCAATTTTGATCATTTTGATTTCCAACTTAGGAGAAGTTGGTTGAAGGACCCCACTTCCAATTTTTGGCTAAGGAAGGTACTCACATAGGGAGAAAAAGGAAAATCGAACACTTAGTGGGTTGTGGGGAGCAACAAAGAGGGATATACACACCCCTTGGGCAATTCGTGTTTTTTGCGATGAAGGAATTCGATGTATGGGTCCCACATGAAGCGGAGGCAGCCCAAGGATAAATAGGGGAAGCACACATCATTTTGCACCTATTGACACTTTGCCAAACTCACTTACCAAGCATGCTTGAGCTGTTGAGCCAAGTCTGCAAGTGTTGTTCAGCACACGAGATTCTCAAGCGAGTTTCTCACCCCTTACTTCGGTGGACTTTGAGTGCCAACCTAAGGAGGGAAATCGAGACCATTTATGAGCCAATTCTAGTGTTGCATTAAGCATTTCGTGGGGCTTTCTTCAGCAATCTGGGTGTGGGAGAGGAAAATGCATTTCTTGGAGAAGCTAGTGGAGGAGCAACAAACTTATTGAGTCTATTGGGGAAGCATTGGGCCTCTTATTGCTAAAGATTCAGGGTGATAGGACAGCCAAATTTTGTGGAACCCATGTTGTAGCAGAGAGACCATTCCAGGGACTATGTGGGCCTGCACAGGGTACTTTTGGGTTGCACATGGACGCTGAGGGAGTAACCATTTGGGGTTGGACTAAGCTAGGAATTTGGGGAGTCATCTGTAGGGTAAATTCACCAACATTTAACATCATTTTGGAGGGTCGGAACCGTGCCATTTCTAGAAGGGCCAAAATACCCAGCCAGTGGAGGAGCACATAGAAATTGGGGTCAATTTTGAGGGTCAGAACTAGGCCAAACCCTTTATGGCTTTTGGTGAGTTATTTGAGTGGAGTCTGAGATTAATTTCTCGGAATTTTCTGAGCACATGAAGAGGTTCAAACAGCAATTTCATTCTAGCAGGCAGTGCAGTTTTTCCAGGGTTGTGCAGGGCATAGAAGAGAGAGCACAATCCAGCATTTGGTCATCTCATTTTATCACCTGGGACTTGTTTAGCTTGCCTTTGGCAAGCCCAGGTGCACTCACACCATACTCTCATTGTACTTCCATTGCATTATAATAAAATGGCTCCGCTAGGTGCAATTTTTGGAGAAATTTTGGGAGTTTACTTGTGTGTTTAAATTGTATGTGTGCATGTGTTGTAATTTCTTGTTATCACTGTAGGCATCGACCTGTAATCCACCATCTAAAATCTCCTTAAGATCTCAATTGCATACTTGCCCTGCCCTAGGAAAATCTCTCCTAGTTGCAATCACACCTCCAATCCCAAAAAGTAATACATCAAGCCTATGTCCTTCATCTCAAACTCTAAAGAAAGGTCCTCCTTGCACATCCTTATGAGCTTCTCTGATCCCATCAAGAAGAGATCATCCACATAGAGGACCAAAATAAGCAGTTCACCCTCCTCAAGTACATAGTACAAGTTGGAGTCCACTTTGTTGCCGCAAAATCTAGCAGGCCTTGGAGAGGGAAACCCTACAAGGTATACACTTGACAATGGGACAACAATGGGAAAGAGCACCAATGTCGCTTCAGCCAAAACCCCCTACTCTTTACAGATTATCACCCATGGGAGGAGTCCTAGTAGGAAGGAGCTCACTTAAAATAGATATGCTAGGTATAAGGCACAAAGTGATCTTGCTAGAGCTCATCCAAGAGAGAGACTCAACAATGGCTCAAGGCTTCAATGAAGCAAATCACTCTCAAAGAAAAGCCCTAGAAAACAAGGCTCAAGACCAATGGTTTTGAAGTTTTCGATGATAATAAGTGTGCTCAAGGTCAAGACAGGAGGGAAAGGGTCTCTTACAATGAAAATCAGTTATTCCAAAGGCTCATGAAACCCTCAAGAAAGTCTTCAAGTTAAGGGAGAAAAAACTAGGGTTTCCATCTTAGGGCAACACCTAGGGCGAGAGATTTTATGGATGAAATTTCAGTGGATGCTCACCAAAATGATAGGCCATGTAGTCAAGACCTACCTCTTGATGTTTAGGTTCTCAAACCACCAAAAAACCTCCTCCCTAAAATTTCGCTACAAGCCCTAGATTCTCCTTCCTAGCCTCAAAAGGATCGTATTGAGAAGAGAAAATTATGGAGAAAATTTAAGGTTGATCACCAAAGACTTGGACTAGTGCCTCGTCATTTGGGCATATGGAGTCAAGGATGCTCTAAATAAGCCTAATTCATTGCTAAGGAGGCCGAACTTTGATGCCCTAGGTATCAAAGTTCCAGCATTTACCCACTCAATGATAAATGGAGTTTCTTTGGAGAGCTTTAAAAAGATTCGCCAATAGGAACATTCATCACATGTTATGCATGAGTAACATATGCAACATTCATTTAGATAGCCTTCACAATTTATTTTCAACAAATTAGGGCACAAAGTAGCATAATCTATAAGCAATAGTTCCATACATTAGACATTCAAAATGATAATATTCAACAAAGAGTACTTACAAGATAACATGCAATATATCCATCCATTTTTCAAAGAACAGCTCCAAAGACAATCCAAATTTAGCTTCCACACATCAAAATGCATTTAGAGAATCTCCAATGGCCACAAAGAAACAAATGTGAGTTCCTCTAAGAAGTTTGAAATTTCCAAGTGTGATGATGATAAGAGCTGGAATAACATCTCTCCAATACATACATGTCCTTCTAAGTCAAGTTAGGCCTAAAGCCCCAAAAAATCATAAAATAATGTGTAAAACATACTCTAGGTCACAGGTCAACCTAGTAACCAATGTGCAAACAAGATAAATCTCCAACAAAGAGGCCGAAATGCTGACATCATCCATGCGTAGGCCTCTTGGTGGCATGCGTTGGGCCCCTTTAGTGCCAAATTGAGTGTAGAGGGCACCAAAAATCATGATCTAGGGGTTGGCCCCTAGATCTTCACGCAAATGATCGTGTGAGACCCGATTCTGTGTTTGGTGCACAAAATGGGTCTCATGGGTCTCCTTGTAACAATATAATTTGATTTGTTCCAACAATGAGGGCTCTGAGGATGGTGCTAGCCCTCCCACGTCTCAAGGGGTGAGACAAACCTCATCTAGGCCTCAAATCAACTGCCAAACCATGTGTACATTGGTAATCCGACTGGGGCATGCTGGTCCAAGTGCATCATCTCATGAATAATGAGGGCCAAAGTGCAGACGATTGGGGTGTTGCAAGTGCCCATGGAATGGAATGATGCTCTACATGTGATAGGAGTCCCATGGCTCTCAACGCTTCACCTATAGGGTGTCATAATGCTCCTCTAGTGAACTTGGGCACTAGTTAAGTTGCCCAACCCATGATTAAATAAAATATGCCAAACACACAATAATCATTATGCATCTAAACAGACCAAGCTTGCTAGTCAAGGGCAAATTGACACTTCATACGGAGCTTCCCTTCCAAATTTGGGGCTTTGATCACATAATAATGTTACCTCCCTAGGGAAGAAAGGCTAATAAATGATCCTATTAGGTGTCCCTAGCCCCTAAGGGGAAAGACAAGTCCCTAGTACATCCCTCAATCAATAGGTGTCATGTGAATAATGATGGAATAGAGGGGGCAAAGGGGTCTCAGCGCCAAATTCCATGGTCAAAAGGATAGCAATGATGAGGGATTCCATATCCTAGGGGTACAAATGTGAGGAGGGAGCAATCATGGATGAATGAGTTACCCCGGCCTTTGTTTTTCCACCCCTCTTATTGCCTTTTACCTTTTCTTGATTTTTCTTTGTATTACTGCTCGAAGCTCTAGGAAATGAGAGCATGTTGTGAATGGTGTAGCAGTGGATCACCCCCTTAAAGGTAAGGCAATTCATCACTCACCAAGAGTTGGGACATGCAAGGGTTCCTTTTATGATGTGGCATGGAAACTTGGCCCTAGCAACCAAGTGATTACCATAATGATAAGGGGTAGAGCTCATGCTTGGCTTTTGCCCACATGCTATTGTGAATGACCCAGCCATATTTTGCATTTTATAATCTTCTTTCTTTTGTTTCTTGGTAGTGGCCATGATATGCATTTTATTTTTCTTTAACTGCATTAACCTCCCGAGGCAAAGTTTCCAGGGCTGACCCAAACATGTGGACAAGGGGAGAGAATGTACTAGAACCCAGTGGACCCATGGTGTTAAATTTTTACAATGTTCTATGTTGTTATAATCACTTAAAACAATTTCTTCCATTTTCAATCAACCTAGAAATAGATGAGCAATTATATATAGAACAATAAACAGTGTATGCACAATAGAAGATAGCCAAGCACAATGAGACAGAGATTTTTCGTTAAAGACCAGGGAAAACCCCCACAAGGGTTAAAACCCAGAATCAATTCTTCTTCTATCAATCAATCAATGTTCAACATGAGATACATCAGTCCAATAGTACGTCCATAATTCAGTCAAAGTCAAATTTTGACTAACCAAGTCAACCAAACCAACACCAGCCAAAAAAGAGAGAGAAAGTCAAATCCAGTCAAAGGTAGAAGCCAGCAACAGAAGGCCGAAAATTGACCTATGACAACTCTGTCAACCATAGTAAATGAACCTTGCAATGCCTCAGTCAAACCCTCAATCAATGCAAAGAGAGAAATTTGGTCAACACAACAGAAGATTCCAGTCAAATATTCAGCCTTCCAACAATTAAAGATTCGGTCAAAACAGAGGATTGACCTATGGTCAAATCTTAGTCCCAGCCAATGGTCAACGCCAGTCAAAGTTCCCAAAAAGGTTCGGTCAACAAAGTCAAAATCTCCTTGAACGCTCGGCCCCCAACCACAAAAAAGAGTTTGGTCAAATCAGAGTCAAAGTGCCTAGGTCAACACAAGTCAAAGCAGCCCAAAACAAAATAGTCAATGCAGGTCAGAATTCTCTCTCTCCTCTTCGCACGTGTGGAATGTCTCCTACAATTTTAGACTAAATTGTTTGAGATGTGATGAATAAATGATGCTCCAAATGACCTCTAAAGATAGGCTCTTTATATTTGGTTCAGGAGAGGTCATTTCCTTTGGTGGGGTTGACTTAAACAACTTTGAGGTTGACTTGTCAAACACAAAAATATGAATTTTCCTTTATAGTTTGACACTGAAATTTTGACTGAAGCTACCCAATTTTCAACACATCGTCATGTGGACCCCGGGACGGGAGGTGGAGTATAGGACTCGTAATATACGAAGAGAAGTGATAAGTATGGAGTGGGAAAACATGACCACACTATCTCAATCAAGGTTTCCCAAGGAGTGCCCTTCCTAAAGCCATGGGCCATTAGGGGAGGTCCCATTGGACTAGGATGGAAGATTAAACCCCCATTTAAGGTGAGGGAACAAAACCATGGCCAAAACCCCTCCTTTTTCAAAGTCACCCAATAATCCATGCCAAATTCCCAAATGAAAAATAAGCAAGCACCTAATTGCACAATGAATAATATACCTTTTGGATTGATTTCCCACCTTATAACATGTGCTCCTGACAAATGGGCGAGGAAACATATTGTTGATGCAAGTGGCAAAAATGAAATGGCTTATCACATCAACTACAAGGTGGTCGTCAGCAGCTGCCGCATGTTGGCTAGAAAAAGATGATTAGGAGAAAAATTCTCCTAGGGGCACCCACTTTTGGTGGGTTACACACTTCACTCTTGGTGAAGCCCAAACCAAGCAGATATCCATCAATCCTGGCATACCATACATGCTAGGCCTACTTCATCCCATAAAGGGCCTTCTTCAACCTACATACATGAGACTCTCTCCCATGCACCTCAAAGCCTTGAGGCTACTCAATATACACCTCTTCTTCAATCACCCCAATCAGGAAGGAAATCTTCACCTCCATATGATGTATCTTCCACTTCACCTCTAAAGCAATAAATATGACATGCCCTAATAGATGCATATCTGGCGACAGGAAAAAATCTCTCCTCATAATCCACTCCCTCCTTCTAGGAAAACCCCTCGCCATGAACCTCGCTTTGTACTTCTCAACGTTGCAGTAAATATCGAAACTAATACACTACAGTCTACACCATTTAAATTATAAATGGAAACAAGAAACTGAACAGGAAAGAAATACAACACATATACTGATATGGAACTTATCCAAGACAAAGAATTAAAGGTATTACAGACTCATGTGCGTGGATGTGCCTATGTTACTTTATGCAACGAATTGATAAGATTGCGAAATACATAGACACTGAAGCAGTTAGGGAAAACATAACAGGCAAACATGTAAACACAAGAAGTTTAATAAGGAGTTCACCCAATGCCCTGGGCTACGTCTCCTGGTCCAGCCTTTAGTGGTGGCCTCTCTATTATGTTTTCAAAGTAGAGTTTTACAACAGTGAGCTCAATTTGAGTCTCACTCAATAGATATAATTCAGTAGGACTGGACTTGGATCCCCCAAGTCTCTGGAGTACACAGACTCTCCTTACTGAAACTCGACCTCTATTGGTCACAGTAGTATGAGCTCAATCTGAGACTCATACATGACAGGCTATATACAAAGAAGTTTGCTTGAACGTCTCAAGCCTTCTCTGGAGTACACAGACTCTCTGACTCTCTCTGGCTCTGTCTGGCTCGATGCTACCTTCAGGTCAGCTCGGCTCTGTTCTCTGCTCTTAGCTTTCTGCCTTGACTAACTCTCCTTCTTGCTGCCTCTTTTTTTTGTTTCTGTCAATTTTTGGCTTTAAAGCCAATCTGCTTTCTGACTGTTCGTTTCCGCTTCCCGACGTTCTGGTTCTTCTGCCTCTGTCCGTTTGAATTCCTCTGTTTTGCATCATCATCAGTGTGTAACGCCTCACAGGGAGGTGGCCACCTGTTTTATAACAAACTGAGTGTCAGTTCTCTTAAAAATGTTTGAACGGTCATTATTTCCGTTTACTGCCAGATTGCCCACAAACGTAATTCCCCTGCCAACTCATCATTCATGCCGGACTTCAAACTTTATACAACTTGGCTTGTTTACCCTGTTGAATCCAGTCATCCGTCGGATTGCATGTCCGCCGTCGATCTGGAGCCTCCAGATCCTACGGCCTCTATCCATATCGGGCGAGTAAGTTCCATGACGTTTACCTGTCCAATGTGAGCGGTTTTCTCTCTCTTCCGCGGGACGCGTGGCACCTAGTGTGTGGCATCAAGTGGGACTCGGTTGAAATTGCTTACCGCTCGAAGCCCTTCTGATATTCTGCCAGTTTTCGTGTGGGATCCGCCTCTGACGAAATCAGCAAATTCCGTACGGTTTTTGACTTTTCGAGTCTGGGTCACTCGGGGCTTTTTCTTCTTTGAGGGGTTTGCCCGGCGATATGCGATTAGTGACTTGTCGCTAATCACATATCAGAAACCTTCCCCGTTTCTCAAAAAGGCTTCCCGTTTTGTTGTTTCATCACAACGCGTGTTACCATAAGCCAACGGTCTGCGTGCTTAACTGAGGGTCCTCGTTGCTCGACGCTGCTCACAATTACAATTGTTTGAGGATATTTCTGATAAGCTCCACCTTTGTAAGTCTTTGAAACTTTGACATGAATTTTACAGAGTTATGAAAACTTAGAGAGTTCTTTAGGATCCAATTTGTATCACGGCCTTCCCACTGAAAATCTTTTGGACCACCAAAAGTTCGTTTTTAAGCATTAATCAAGTGAGGTACAGATTCCTCACTTGCCCAATTTCTATCCATTTCGCACTGCTTGGCTTTGAACCTTTGAGTCCAATCCTCAGGTACTCAACATCCCCCCTGCGCGTAGTTCTCACCTTCCTGTCCAGAACTATATCTTCCTACAACTCATTGAGATATTCATGTAACAGATCATCAATAGATGGCAATTGACTCTGCTCTTCGGGATCTTCAATCAATGAAGGTTCAAATAGTCTCAAGTTGTCTGCATTAACAACTAAGTAGATGTGCATGTAAGCTGGTAAATCAAGGCGAAAAGCATTCTCACCAATTTTCTCAAGTATCTTGAAAGGTCCATATCTCATTGGCTTCAACTTCTTACCTTCACCTTACATTCTGTCTTTGCTGATATACAGCCAGACTTGATCACCAACTTGGAAACTATGCTCAGTCTAAAGCTTATCATGCCTTGCCTTGTACTTGGCTTGGCTCTTTTCTAGCTATTCCTGTACTGCCTGGTGAATCTCTTGGATTTGCTCGATGAACTTGGTTGCCTTGTCCACATCATTGTGTCCATCAACTGCTATGTCTTTACCAAAGACAAAATCCAAGGGAGACCTTGGTGTGAACCCAAAACAGGTCTCAAAAGGAGATCTCTATGTACAAGAATGTTTAGCTCAGTTGTAAGCATGCTGCACATAACATAAATGTTCATCCCAAAGCTTGGGATGATTGTTGCAATAGTCTCTGAACCACTGGATCACTGTCCTATTGACCACTTCTGTTTGGCCATCTGTTTGAGAATGAAAAGCTATGCTCTTCTTCAGTGTGGTGTCCATCAATTCCCACAAACTTGACCAAATTTCCCAATAAATCGGGTATCTCAATCAGATATAATGGAAGTGGGTAATCTAAAATGAATCCATACATGCTGAAAGAACAACTTTGCAATTTGTTTAGCTGTAATCTATTTGTTACAAGGTATTAAAATACACATTTTACTGAACCTATCCACAACAACATATAAATAGTCATGTCCTTTTCTAGATTTAGGCAGTCCCCCAACAAAGTCCATGGAAACACTTTCCCAAGGATGAGAAGGAACAAGTAATGGAGTGTGCAAGCCTAGTTTTTTGTTGTTGGGCTTGCTTTTAGCACCAATGGTACATCCTCTTACATATCTAGAAATGGTCTCATTCATTTTGGCCAATAACAAAATCTTTGTAGTTATGCAACTGTTTTACCTACGCCAAAGTGACATGATATTAAAGAAGTGTGTGCTTCTCGAATTATCTTTACTCTTTATGTCTAAGGAATCCATAACTTTCCCAAATGATACAAGAGTTGGTCCTTAACATGATAATCCAATTCTTCTACTTGTTTGCCATGACTTAAAGTTGCATTTAAAATCTATATCTTGAGCATGTTGTTCAATGTAGCTTTCATGCAAAACTGAATTATGCTTAAGTATAGTGGATGCATTTATGATTGGTCTAGACAACATATCTGCAACTTTATTGTGTATGCCCTTTTTATATCTGATGACTAGATGAAACTGTTGTAGAAAACCCATCCATCTATAGTGTCTTGATTGCTGCAACTTAGTTTGGGAGTGTAGATATTTAAGTGGTTGATGATCAGTATGTATTACTGTCTCTTTGCCCATTAAGTAATGTTTCCACTTTTTCACACTCTGTACTAATGCATACAATTCTTTATCACATGTAGGATAATTAACTACTGCAGAATTTAATGTCTCAGAATGATAACATATGGGTTTACCGTGCTGTGTCAACACTGCTCCCATGGCATAGTCACTGGAATCCTTTTGGATCTCAAATGGTCTTTGAAGATTAGGCAGTGCTAGTACAAGTGTTGTACTAATCTTTTCTTTCAAGGTGTCGAAGGCTTTCTGTTGTTTTCCTCCCCACTGAAACACCTTGTTCAATCCTGTTAAAGCATGTAAGGGAGCTGCAATTAAGGAAAAGTTAGAAATGAACTTTCTCCAATACTGTGTTGCTCTTAAGAAGCTCCTAACTTTCATAGTAGATTTGGGTTTAGGCCAATTTACGATGATTGCCACCTTAGAGGGATCTATCTTCAATTAACCACCCCCACTATATGTCCCAAATAATTCAAAGATGTTTTACCAAATTCACATTTTGAGAGTTTAACATAAAGTTTTTCTCTTTTCAAAACATCTAGTATCTACTTAACATGTTTTAAACGTTCTTCCCATGTTTTGCTAAATATCAGAATGTCATCCAGATACAAAATAACAAAATCATCAAGAAAAGGTTTGAGTACATCCTTCATTATTCTCATGAAAGTAGCAAAAGCATTAGTTAAGCCAAAAGGCATAACTAGCCACTCATACAATCACTGCTTTGTCTTGAAAGCAGTCTTCCATGCATCTTATTCTACAACTCTGACCTGATGGTATCCACTATGCAAGTCTAACTTGGAAAAATAAACAACTTCTTTCAATTGATCTAACAGATCATCTATGCGAGGAAGGGGATAATGATTTTTTATTGTTATCTTATTTAGTGCTCGATAATCAATGCACATTCTCCACGAGCCATCTTTCTTTCTCACCAAAATGATTGGTGACCCACATGGTGATGTGCTAGGTATAATGAACCCCTTCTCGAGCAACTCCTGCACCTTCTTCTTGATTTTTGCATTCTTTAAAGCAGACAACCTGTACATTCCAATGTTAGGCAATGGAGCATCTTGCTACAAATTAATTTCATGCACTATTTCCTTTTTGGGTGGCAGACCTTTAGGTTCTTGACACAAGATATCATACTCCGAAACAACTTTTTCTAAATCAACTTGCTGTTTAGCATCACAACCCTCAAATACATTGGTTTTATCAGGTTTCTTTTCTTTTACAACCATCAGTAAGAATTGTTTGCATGAATTTATCATTCATTTCATCTTCCCTAAGTTTATGAGAGTGTAATTATTCTTGAGCTTATGAGCTCTTACAAAGTATTCGATTCCATTTTTAACGAGTAGATACTTGTTCTCAACTCTATAGAAAATGGCTTTTCTGTCATACAAGTAAGGACTTCCTAAAACAATTCCACATATATCCAAAGGAATTATATCTAACTCAACCTCATCTACAAATGCTCACCCAAAAGAAAACTTGAGTTTGCATTGTCTAGTCACTTGTAGTTGTGCTTTATCACTTAACCATCCTAATGGGTATGGTTTCTTGTGAGGTGTAGTCAGTAATCCCAACTTCTTTACAATTTCTTCAGAAATTAAATTTACTTGTGAGCATGAGAAATTTTAGGGCGAATGTCCGCCCTTAGGCAAAATTAAGGGGTTTTAAATTTTTAATGGGCGAATATTTTGTATCATAGTACATTTTTACAAATGGCCTCAAATAGCTCACCTTATTTCAAGGGAGAGGGTAAAAGAGGTAAATTTAGCCCTTGAAATTAGGAGTTACAACCTTCCATTCGCCCTAATTTTAAAGAATAGGTTTTATTTAAGTGAATCCTATGGGCCAAATACCATATTTATAAAAGAGGTGTGGTAAATTAATAAAAAGATAAATAAATGAGAGGTATGGTAAATAAATAAAACATTTTTTATATTTACTCCATAAGTCACCTTATATACATGCAAGGGTGTAAACAAATAAAAATATAAGTAAAGTGGAGGTATGGTAAATAAATAAAACGTCTTTTTATACTTACTCAAAAGGTATGGTAAATAAATAAAAATATAAATAAACTAGACGCATGGTAAATAAATAAACCTCTTTTTTATATTTAGTCCTAACCCTCGTTCTATTTATGAAGGCTCAAGAAAGAGGTTTTATTTAAGTGAATCCTATGGGCCAAATACCATATTTGTAAAAGAGGTATGGTAAATTAATAAAAATATAAATAAACGAGAGGTATGGTAAACAAATAAAAAATTTTTTTATATTTACTC
>APFE030663488.1:108977-150633 GCA_000404065.3 Pinus taeda
AAAAAATTATATATACATATTATAATTATTGGATAAAACGCCTCCCATTTTTCCTATGTATCATGGGGATTAACCCATTTATTATACATATAAATTTAGGGTGGTTCTTAAAATTTTCCCTGCTTGTGAGCCACTATCAAAAAAAGTATCAATCTTTTGATGTTTGGAAATAACTCGAATATGAAAAAGCTCATGCCTTTTTCTCTCATTTTCTTCATTAATAGTAGATTGTGCAGAATTACTAGTAGATGCGTCGGAATTCTTACCTTTTATACCTGTGGCTGCAATGGTTATTTCATCTCCTGAGTCTGACCCCAAATCTTTCTGAATAGCTACAACAGTCTTCTTCTTTTTTCCCTCAAACTTCTTAGGTCTCAGCTCCGGATGTAGAATCCAACAGTGCTCATCATCATGCCCATCCTTCTTATAGTGAGTGCATGAAGACTTACTTTTCTGTGCAGTGTTGGCCTTCCTTGTTTACCATTTCTATTTTCTTTCCTCCTTATTCTTTCTTGTAGTGGGTTGGGACAATCCCCCAACTTCTGGGTTTCCATTCTTTCCTCTAGCTTCTAGATGAGTAGCTTGTACATATACCTCAGCTATACTAGTGGGATTAAACATGAGGATAGTGTGCCTCATGTAGTTGTGTAGACCACCGATGTACTTCAACAAAGTCTCAGGTGAGTCTAATGAGATTCCTAGAATCAATGCTCTCTTATTAAATTCTTGGGTGTAACCTTGTACACTTTTCCCTTTCAATTGTCGAAGAGTTTGCCAGCTCATCATGGCTTGCTTCATGTAGGCCAATGGATAGAATTGCTTTTTGATTGCAGAAACAAATTCACTCTAGACAGAAATAGTCTTACCATGTCTCTTGATGTCAGCTTGGGTCCTGCCTTCCCACCAAACCAAGGTAGTGCTCCAAGGTGCAAGCTGGCTAGCTGAATGCTGCTCTTGTCTGAATCGATATCTACACTCTGCAATAAACATCGATTTGTCTAATCCAATTGTCCAGCTTTTCTGAATTCAACTCTCCATCATATATTGGTAAATCAAATTTAACATCTAGTTTGATCAAAGATGTCTTCTTTTTATGTTTCGGGCTATTAGGAGGTGTGAGAAAGCCTTCTTCTTTCCCTTTTCCTTTTGAGTGTCATGGAGGAGAGACTCTTATTCTCCTTTATCTTGTTTGGAGCCTGATGAATCTTCATCTTTATGTTTGCTAAAATCCTTATACATTTCCTCTACCATGGACCTTATGGCCAAGAAACTATCTATAAATTGAGGGTCTGGCCCCACAGAACCTTTCTCTGACATTGTCTTCTGAGGATAGACTCTTCCAATTTCAAGATTAGTTTCGACCAACTCTCCTTTTCCTAATTTGAGCTTTGATCTAGTTAACATTCAACAACTAAATCTAGCACAAGCTTGTCCAACCTTAACAACCTAAAGCTCTGATACCACTTGATCTGAAAATCACTTGTGAGTGATCTCAGTTTATTAATGCATGAAGGTATTACAGACTCATGTGCTGGTGTGTGTCTATGTTATCTTAGGCAACGGATCGATAAGATTGCAAAATACACAGACACTGGAAAATGGAAAACAGTAAGAGAAACACAACAAGCAAAATTCAAAACACAACAATTTAATAATGAGTTCACCCAATCCTACTGGGCTACATCTCTTAGTCCAGCTTTCAGTGGTGGCCTTTTCTATTGTGTTTTTAAGCATAGTTTTTACAATGAGGAGCTCAATCTGGGTCTCCTGAAACAGATGATGCTTAGTAGGGTGGTTCTTGGATTCCCCAAGCCACTAGAGTGCATAAAATCCCCCTTACCAAGTCTCGACCTCAACTGGTCTTTAATGGGATGAGTCCAATTTGCTACTTAGTTCCCGATAGATACCCTCACCGGGATTGCTTGAACCTCTCAAGCCTGGTTCTATTTGCTCAATGCTGCCTTAGCTCTGCAGCTCAGCTCGACTTTCTCTATTCTCTGCTTCTTGCTTCACTCTTTGTTCTGTCTCCCCCGTCTCACTGTCTCCCTTTTTTATTTTTATTTTTTATTTTATTTTATTTTTATTTATTTTTAAATTTAATTATTTAATATTTTAATTTTTTAATTATTTATTTATTTTTCGTGGCTTAAGTAAATCTGTCTCATGACTGTTCGCTTCCTCTTCTGGCCCTTCGGGTCGCATGCAGTTGTCTGCTTGGAATTCCCCGCCTCTATGTCATCGCCACTGTGTTATTTCAGTTACTTTGTGAAATGATTCATTCGCCAACTCAGTGGTCAAACTGGACTTCAAATGTTTATATGCCTCAGCTTATTCTTCTGCCAAATCTGGTCTCCCATCGGGTGCAATCTCCACCGTTAGATCTGGGGCCTCCAGATCCTATGGTCATCACTCTTATCGTGTGGTTGACTTTCTCGAACATTAGCCTGTGATGAGAGCGGTTTTCTCTCTCATCAGCCAGACACGCGTCATTCAACGTATGGAATCGCTAGGTCTTCGGCCAAACCCGCTTACCACCCGAAACACCTCCGATATTTCGCTGGTTTTGGGGTACGGGACCCACATGTCATTTTAGTGCTTTTCCCATGGTTTCATGGTTCCCCTTGTGACCGAGCACTCGGGGCTTTTCCTTCTCGAGGGGTTTTGCCCAGCGATGCGTGATAATCGCGCATCAGAAACGACCTTCGTTTTCTGATCTGAGCTTCCTAACTGCCATTTTTACCCCATGCACAGTCCCCATGGGCCAACAATCAGCGCGCTTTGACCGAAGGTCCTCGTTTCTCCATGTTGGCTACAAATTTCCATTATTCAGAGGTTATTTCTGATAGCTAGACGATTTCTTGAAGTCTGTCATTAGTTTGAAACAATCATAGAACTCTGATAGTTTTCAAGGATCCAATTCGGATCAACATCGCAGGGGTAGTAACTAAGAAAACAGTTGAAGATGTGAAGCAGGCAGCAACTCAGTGCACAACCGAAGTTGTGGTCATTAGGGTCGAGCTGGATGGGCTTCACGCAAAGATCTCCACACCTGCCAAGTGACTCGAGGGTGAGTCATGATGTTTATGTTGGGGGTCTGTTGGGAGCAGGATCCCCCAAGGGAACTTTTGGGGCTAAAAGCCCATGTTAAGTCCATTTTTGTAATATAATTGTAAAGACTCTGCATTTTGTGGTCGCGGGGCAAAAGGATATTCTGCCCTTAGTTTTGTAAAGTAAAGTCGTCTGTAAGAGACCTACCCATGGTCCACGAACCATGGGATTGTATAAAAAGAGCTAAGCTCTAAGTAATTTAGAAAATGAATTGAACATGGAATAAGGTCATAACTTTGAAGCAAGAAGTCTAAGCCTTGGGTTATAGTGTAGATAGAGGTTCTGCAGCTAAGTGCGTAGAGGCCTAGGATAGAAGTCCGCAGCTGAGTGCGCAGACCCCTGCAACTATGTGTGCAGGGTGAACAGAGTCTATGACACTTGGAAGATATTAATAAAAGGAGTTATTCTGCAATTTTTGTGTATTTGTTCTGTTGATGGGTTTGGATATTTTGTGGATTAATTTCCTTTATTATGCTTATATGATGCGTGAATGAATGCAATTACATTGAATAATTGAATGCAAATGCGAATATCTGCCTACGCAATAATGATGATGATGGTTAACGTCTATTGAGACCAAATTGGTCTATCGGACCTATAATTTTCTTAGTTTTTAATTATCTGGCTCCTCGTCTTTCTTGACGAGATTGGTGTTGTAGCTTTCTTTTTTTTTTCTCTATGGTTTTCCAACTTCCTTTATCTTGCATCTCCTTCATATCTTCTGGTTTTTGGGACATTGGTGTCTTAGCTTCGCGATCCATTGTGTTCGTCCTTTTGAAGGTAGTCGGAGAAGAAGTTTGGTCTAGGAGATCTGCTTTGCTGTTAAATGAAGATTTATTTTGTGCAGTATTCGAATCCTCACAACTGTTGATGCTTGAGGGGTTGTCGAGTTCACTTTTTTGTTGTTGGGCGGGGCTTTCTCCTTGCTTGTCTTGAGAGTTGTTTCTTTCTTATTCGATTTCTTGTGATTCAAAGTTTTCTCTAGAGTATTCTTCTTTGATGACAGTGTAGTGTTCTTTTTGTGCTCCTTCCCACCATGTAGATCTGTGGTGGTTTTTTCTAGCAGAATTTTTCTCGGAGGCTTTTGGGCAATTTTTGGCTAGATGGCATGTCTCAAAGCAGGATCGACATCTGAAGAGGACACTTTCATAATTGAGTTTTTGGTTCCACACATAGTCTTTACTTGTTAGGTTTATTTTAGCTGGGAATCTTGCGCTGAAGTCCATTTCCACACAGTTGCGTGCATAGGTGGTTCTGGCATATTCCTTTGTTTCTGGGCACCTACAATAAAATTCCCTGATTGCATTTCCAATGGCTTTTAGCGAGGAGAGATTCCAGAGATGCAAGGGTAGACTTGGAAATCTCACCCAAACTGGTGCTGAGGTTATGACTGTTGTTGACGGATCGAATGATGGGTTCCATGGCTTCATGAATAGGCCTGATTTATCCAAAAACCAAGGGCCCAAATCTAGAATACATTGTCTACTTTTAGGATTTTCAAAATCTACTATAAAGAAACCCCTATCACAAGGATAGATATTAATTTCATCAGAAATGATAAGCTTCCATACCTCCGAGATCCAATTGTGGAGAGCTGTCAGCCGCGTGCAAAAACCATTGAACCGACAGATTAGGGCACTTTTGGAATACTTCAAAGCCTCATCGAGTGAGGCCTGGACCACCTAGACAGTGGGAGCTGGGGCTTCATTGACGATATGGGCAGGAGCTTGCCCTCCAGAAGTGGACGGAAATGAGCCAACAATTATTTTCGCGAAGCTGGGAGCCACATTTTACTTGCCCGTAGAACTCAGCCACAGATAAATAAGGCAGAAGATAAGATCAGATCTAGATCTAGCTGCAAAGAAAATTAAATCTAGAACCTAGCCACAAAAAATATTAGATCTAGATCTAGATCTAGCCATAGAAGATTAGATCTAGAACCTAGCAGCATAATCTTAGTAAACCTTTTAATCTGCAAGAAACCTTAACAGATTTTAATTGCATGAATCGTAGACAAATCTATGGATCTCAACAAGCGCTTGTTTTCAGTGCTGCTGAGGAGGTTACCGTGGCATAGAAAACAGTCGATCAAAACCTCGCTGCAGATTAGCCGCAAAAGTACCGCAGATCATCCACAGAAGAGCCGAAGATCAAATGAGGGAGCTGTAACTTCAAGTATTTGAGAAGATAAGCAAATCACTTAGGATAATTGAGGAATCTGCACGGCACACTGCCATAGCATCGCAAAAGTACTTGAGCCACAGGTTAGGGTTGCACGAAATTTGATCGTATACTTTCGCGAAGGTATTGAGGGCCGGAATAGAGGGTTTGTCTTACAAGCCCTAGAGTTAGACCACTTGCGCAAAGGCAGGGATAGAAGAAATCAAACAACATCACAACCATCTCAGGGTGCGGAAACTTGGTTCCAGCATCCCCCCCATACTACTTCGGGTGAGACTTTGGTCCGCGCTCTTCGGACTGATGCCGAAAGGGCCAATAGTGTAGGGATTTGTTTGGCTAATTAATGCTGAACCTGGGTCAAGCCCCCTCAAGCCAACAAATCACATTGATGATTTTTAGATTAACGTGTTTTGAACCACAAAATATGGTTCATCATAGGAATCAAGATGGAAAGATTGATCTCAAAATGTAAATAAATAATGTAGAGATGCAACACTTAAATTGCAACGAATATACAAATTTTTCATAATAATTCAACTTAAAATTAAAAACCATAATGAGTCAAAGAAACATCTAAGATATTAATACAATAAAAGAAGAAATAACATTAAAAAAAAATAGAAATAACTAAATTTAACAAAAAGAAACAAAATAAAATAGTTAATATACTTAGTAAACTAAAATTAATTATAGTTAATTTTTGATATATTAGCTATACACGACAAGAAAAAAGGTCATTGGTGAGGGTCATGCTTGTGACGGACCTTTAAGGTCCATCACCAATGTCACATATGGTGACGATCTCTAAAAAATCATTGGTGTAAGTGTATATAGTGATGGTCCTTTAAGGTTTGTCACCAAAGCCATTTTCAATGACACTTTTGGTGAGGGTCGTTAAGGCCTGACACTAATTCTCTCTTTGGTGACACTTTTGGTGAGGGTTGTTAAAGGCCCATCACTAATTCTCTCTTTGGTGACACTTTTAGTGATGATCTTTTATTGACCGTCACCAATGATATTTTTGGTTACTTTTGGTGACGACCAATAAATGTTCGTCATCATTGATCATTCCAATGAGTTTTTGATGATGTTTCATGCATGTGATGGACCTTTACGGCCCGTCACCAATGTCGCATATGGTGACGGTCTTTAAAAAATCGTTGTTGTAAGTGTATATAGTGATGGTCCTTTAAGGTTTGTCACCAAAGCCATTTTCAATGACACTTTTGTGAGGGTCGTTAAAGGCCCATCACTAATTCTCTCTTTGGTGACACTTTTGGTGAGGGTCATTAAATGCCCATAACTAATTTTCTTTTTGGTGACACTTCTAGTGACGATCTTTTATTGACCCTCACCAATGCTCTTTTTGGTTACTTGTGGTGAGGGTCAAAATTTTTTCGTCATCATTGATCATTCCAATGAGTTTTTGATGATGCTATGTACCTGTTACTATATTTTTTGTCAAAAAATAACGATTCAAGGCCATTGCTGTGGAGTATTTTTCATTATGTGTCCAAGGTCATAGTGGTTATAATAATTAGTCAATTTGTTAAGAAGTAATTAGTGTCTATCATTTCCCTCAAGTCATAAGAATATAGTTTTCCTATGAGTCAACACATGATTAATCTCTATTAGTCTTATTATCTAGCAAGTTTTCTTTAAATAAAGTTCCACTAGTATATGTAGGAACAATATTATTTAATACATAATCAAGCTATGTCAATTCTATTAATGAGAGAGACTTAGCACTCCTCAACACTCATTGCACACCTTAACATGCTTTGGAACAGTACACTAACATTCCTTGGCACCTCACATGTCTTGGAACATATTTGTACCTATAACATCTTTCCATGAGTAGGAGGCCCAAGCACATGTTGGCATGCCCTAGCATAGCATAGCACTCCATATCATGTGTTGGCATGCCCCAGAACACCTTGACATAATATTGCATTGACAAACATTAGCACTTGGAACACATTGGCACTTGGCATGTATTGGAACATATTATTAGTGTGCCTAGCATGCCCCTTTTGAAAAAGATAAAGTCCCAACTTATTAACCCTCTTATGTGTTCATTTCCTTGCATTTTAGCTTGGTTAATATAGAAAATTCAATTTAGATAAAGTTCCACTAGTGTGTGTAGGAACTATATTATTTAATACATAATCAAACTCTATCAATTTTGTTAATGAGAGAGACCTAGAACTTCTCAACACTCATGGCACACCTTAACATGCTTTGGAACACATTAACATTCCTTAACACCTTGCATGTCTTGGAACATCATTGTACGTAGAACATCTTGCCATGAGCAGGACACCCAAGCACATGCTTTCATGCCCTAGCATAGCATATCAGTCCCCTAACATGTGTTGGCATGCCCTGTAGTCCCTAGAATTCCCTAGAACACCTTGGAATAATATTCCATTGGCATACATTAGCACTTGGTACACATTGGCACTTGGTACACATTGGCACTTGGCATGTATTGGAACATATTATTAGTGTGCCTAGCATTCCCCTTTTGAAAAAGATAAAGTCTTGACTTATTAACCATCTTATGTGCATTTCCTTGCATTTTATCTTGTATATTCATTTTTTTGCCTTGAAACTCCTTGACGCATATTGGCATACTCTGGTACCTTTCACATCGACCTAGCATGTCTTAGCACCTGGCATGTTTGTTGGGTTGTGTTGTATTCTTTCCATGACTAACCTACGTAGTGAACTGGGGGGTTAGAGGGGGGCAGAGCCCCCCCTTCGTTGCGTCGATTGTGCAATGGGGGGGTCACAAGGGGGGTTTGAGGGGGGAGGGTAGCCCCCCTCTATGGGGTCTGGGGCAGTGCCACAAGAATTTTTTTTTTTGGACCCTATATTAGGTTGGGCGAACCTATCTATGGTTTTTCGGTCCATGGTTTTGGATGCGATGGTTTTCGGTCTATGGTATTGGATGCTTCGGCATGTATAAGTATATATTGTAACATTGAAAGGAATATAATGAAAAATCAAGCTAGTAGTCCCGGTTTTGGGATCCAATGGGAAAATCTTCGTGTATATGTGTTTTATGTGCTATGCTCTCGCATTGTTTATTTTTCTGTGTTTTAGAATTCGCATGCAGGTAATTTTGTACGGGGTTAAAACCTACAATGTCTTGGCATGCCTTGGCACTATTTGGCACATGTTAGCACACCTCAGAACTACCTAGCACACTTTAACACTTCTTAACATTCCTTGATATTCCCTAGCATGCCTTACCCATGCTTAGCATACCTTGTCACTCCCTGACACACCCTCATATTCATTCATTTCCATGCATTTTTACCTAGTGCTCCCTTGTGTTGTCCTAGTATTCCCTAACACTCCTCGACATGCATTGGTACTCTCTAGCACACCCTAGCACTCTTCGACATGCTCTGTCACTTCATAGCATGCATCACACTCCTTGACACACATTGACACTTGGCACGTGTTGGCACTTGGAAAGTCTTAGCATGTTTGGCATGTGTTGAGATGACTTGGTATGCTTTGCCATGGTTTAATATTAAATTTATTTGAGATCAATTATCGGAAAGTAGATGATAAGCAAAGGAGGAAGATTTGGCACTTAGAATGCACTGACACTTGGCACCTAGTGTTGGTGTGCCTAGCATTCCCCTCATGGAAAAGGTAAATTGATGACTTATTAACCCTATTATGTGTTCATTTCCTTGTAGTTTAACTTGTTCCTCCCTTTTGTTTCCTTCACAGTCCTTGGCATGCATTGTCACACGCTTGCACATCTTGGCAGCCCTTAACACTTGGCACTTCTTAGCTTGTTTGACATGCCTTTGTACTATCTGGCACATGTTAGCATGCCCTAGCATTCCCTAACACACCTTGGCAATAATGCCCTCACATCTAGAATTACATTTTTCCATGACTTGGGAACTGTACATTCCCTAGAACACCTTTGGCGCTCCCTAGTTGTCATGCCCTCATAGATAGCCTTACTTTTTTGTGACTTGGGAACCTAGCCAATTCATTAGAAAAACAATATTGTGCCCAACCCAAAGTCTCCCTTTCTTTGAAATTGCTTTGTCCACGCCTTATCACAACCATAGGCTTGCCTCCTGCAAGTCATATTTTGAAATTATCCTAAAACACTTCATCCTTGGGACACTTGGAATTCACTAACACTCCTTGGCACACACTCTTGTTCATTCATTTCCAAGCATTTTGACCTAGTTCTCCCTTGTGTTCCCCTGACACTCCCTAACACTCCTCAACATCCATTGACATTGTCTACCATGTGTTAGCACACCTTTCCACTCCTTGGCATGCCTTGTCACTCCTTAACTATCATGCCCTAATGACTACCCTTACGTTTTTTAGACTTGGGAACCCAACCAAGTCCTGCTTTGACTACAACAACTTAACCAAGTTATAGTTACTACAACTAGACTATGCCTTGTTCACCTAAGAACGGCTTATAACACATCTTAGGCTACTGATGTCTAGTCTCAACTCATCCCACTTAAAAAGTTATCAAGTCAAGGCTCACATCCACCCATGACCATAAAACAACTAAGCAACATCGTTTACATCTTAACATGCCATAGCACTTGGCATTTCTAACAATCTCTTAGCCCTATGTGGCACGTGTTAGCATCCTCTACATTTCTTCACATGCTTTGCACTCCCTAGCACACCCTAACACTCCCTAGCACACCCTAGCACTCCTTGACATGCCGTAGCACTCTAGCATGCCTTAACACTTCCTAGCATATAACCTTGTCACTCCCTCCTTAGAACACTTGGAACTCATTGACACTCCCTATCACACTCTCTTATCTTTTCATTTCCATGCATTTTGAACTAGTTATCCCTTGTGTTTATGTGGCACTCCCTAAAATTTACTGGCACACATTGGCACAGATTGGAACCTAACACATCTTGGCATGTTGCCTTGGCACTACCTAACATATCTTGTCACTCCCTCCTTACCATACCTAGAACTCACCAGTACTCCATGTCACACACTCTTATTCATTCATTTCCATGTATTTGAAACTAGTGATCCCTTTTGTTTCCTTGGCACTCCATAACACTCCTTGGCATGCATTGGCACACCCTAGCATCTTGGTATGTTTCCCTGGCCTCTAGCATGCCTTAGCAATACCTACCATACCTTGTTACTCCCTCAGCACACTTGTATCTCACTGACACTTCTTGTCACAAAATCGTATTTGTTCATTTGCATGCATTAATTTGACCTAGTGCTCCCTTGTGTTTCCCTGGTACTCCCTAACACTTCCTAGCACATGTTGACATACCCTGGCACATGGCACATCTTGATTGCATGCCCTAGCAATCTAGCATGACTTACTTAAACCTAGCATACCATGTCACTCTCTCCTTAGAACACTTGGAACTCGCTGTCACTCCCTGTCACACACTCTTATTCATTCATTTCCATGCATTTTGACCTTAGTCTCCCTTAAGTTTCCCTGGCACTCCCTAACACTCCTTAGCACGTATTGACACACCTTGGCGCTTGCAGGCACATCTTGGTATGCTTCCCTAGCACTCTAGCATGCCTTGGAACTGCATAGCATACCTTGTGGCTCCCTCCTTAGCACACCTAGAACTCATTGCCACTTCATTTCCATGCATTTGAAACTAGTGTTCCCTTGCGTTTCCTTGGCACTTGGCCCTAACACTCCCTAGCATGCATTCGTGCCACTCCTTGGCACCTAGCACATATTGGCATGCCTTAGCAGTTGGCTTGTCTTAGCATGCCTAACATGCCTTGGAATTTTCTAGCATGTGTTAGTACTTCCTAGCATTCCCTGGCACACCTTGACATTCCCTAATTGTCATGCCCTCATAAATAGCTTTACTATTTTTGTGATTTGGGAACCCAACCAAGTCATTGGAAAAATAGTGTTGTGCCCTACACAAAGTCTCCCTTTGTCTAAAACTACTTTGACCAACCCATTCTAATTGTAGCCATAGGATTGCCTCCTACAATTCCTATTCTGATCTTCTCCTAACACTCTTTGTCCTTGAGACACGTGGAATTCATTGGCACTCCTTGGCACACACACTTATTTGTTCATTTCCATGTATTTTGACCTAGTTCTCCCTTGTGATGCCATAACACTCCCTAACATTCCTCAACATGCATTGGAAATGCTTGACATGTGTTACATGCCTTTTCATTCCTTGGCATTCCCTCGCACTCCTTAGCTATAATGCCTTCACAACTACCCTTACTTTTTTTGGGTCTTGGGAACCCAACCAAGTCTTGCTTCAACTACAACAACTTGACCAAGTTATAGTTACTACAACTAGACTATGCCTTGTTCACCTAAGAATTGATTATAACTCATCTTAAGCTACTCATGTATAATTTCAACTTATCCAACTTAAGAAGTTACAAGTTACCATGTCAAGGCTCACATCCAACTATGGCCATATGACAACTGAGAAACATAGTTTACATCTTGACATGCCATAGCACTTGGCACATCTAACAATCCCTTGGCACTATGTGGCATGTGTTAGCACTCCCTGTTAGTTCCAGTATTTGCAGCTTGTCACCAGGGATCAACATGAGCTCTTACTAGGTTTAGTTTGGTTAGATGTTTTGCACATGATATTTAGCACAAAACATGTCACAAATGTGTCCATCAGAAGAATCTCGGAAAAATATTTCCAATGGTATATCACACTCCTGTAACCAGTTTCTGGATCATAAGATATGATCGAAATGAATGATTGATTCTTGGTTATGCATGTTTTGAGGTCAGTTGCTGCACACAGGGACAAGTTTACTACAAAATCAGTTTGGACAGGAATTTTACAAAAGTGAAAGAGGTTTTTGTCCATCAAATATTAAGTAACAAAAACATCCTTCAGTTTATGCATAGGTGCTACTATGTGGGAGATATGCAGTGATATTTGGAGCCTGCATTAAAAAAAAAAAGAAGCAAAATTTTCATTTATTTTATTGTTTTAGTCATTTTAGTGCGGTGCCATTTTACAATAGATGGAAAGTAATATTGAAAAAACCAAGGATTCTTTTGTTAACCATGAGCCATATAACAAAAACCTCTTTCCGTTTATTCACAGGTTTCATGAATTGGGATATGTGACTAGATCTTTACACCTCATTTTCACATAGTTAAATTTTTAATTATTTTCTGTTTTAGAGATGATTTTGTGGCATATATTACGAGCAACTGGAAACGAATTTCCAAAATTTGAGAGAGGTTTTTCTCAAACATAAACTTATATACAACAACCTCTTTCAGTTTTGTAACAAGTACTATGGTTTAGGAGATACGAGTTCATCTTCAACACCTATTTTCAGAAATTCGGTCCAAGTTTAATGTAACTGATTCTATTTTGAAGAAAATGGTTGAGCTCAATTCCCTTAGTAAAAGGATTAGAAAATGTATATATTTAATGAATTTCATAGTGTAGAGGTTGGGTTTTGGTAGCAAATAAGCATTTGGACTGTGTGAAGTTTTATTGAATATCATAATAAAGCAGTTTTTGCCTTTTAGGCCTGGGATTCATCACGGTGCTTAAATGTTCAGTATGTTTTTTTCTCCTGTAGTTCATTTACACATTATTTTTTTTCTGCCTTGTTATAGCATTATCTAAGTGATATGTTAGGAATTCATCCGTAATGATGCTCTTTTCATGATGATTTTGCTGTTAGTTGTAATGGTTGTCTTAGCAGAATTCATCCTTGGCTACATGCTATGTTGAGAAACATCATGATTCTCTTTCATCTAAAGTTGTTGTTTCATATTCATCCTTTGTCTGATGCCTATAGGGTAGTGGGCTTTCTCCCCTATACTTCTCACACTTACAATATTCACTTGGCTGAACATGGCACTTAATTTGCCCCAGGTTTGCTAGCAGAAACTGACGTCGATTCCCTAGTCCAAATCATCCTTTCTCTTGCTGTTTCGACCCAAAAAAAATCCAATCAAATCCTCTGAGCTACTATACCTAGCCTAAAATCCATATTTTATTCAGTCATCTCAATTGAGATTGACAAGGAGAGAGCCCTCTCCTGACCTGGTAGGGCTAGCTACCAGGTTAAGCTTGGTTTGTGGTTATCCTAGGATTGCCTCTCTTCAGCCTAAGGTCAATCTAGGCTCTAACATAGTGGTGACCATACTGGGGAAGAGGTGACAGATCTTCTCTGAGAAAGATAATTCAAGTTGCAGATATGATTGCTGATGCTGGACAACAGTCAGACACATATGAAGGCTGAAATGATCTACTTGATGACTCTAATGTTCAAGATCCTAAGCTTCGACTTCATTGCCAAAGAATCTAGTTTTCAGAACGTTGATGGTAATCACCAATGATAGGGTATGTGGCAAATCCATTATCTAGTGAAATTTTATTGATTTTAAGGGATGAGATAGCAAAATCTCAGATTGATCAGAGTTTTTTAACATCATTGTTTCTTAGCTTGAAATCCAGCGAACTCACACGTGAGAATAAATATTGTTTTCTTGGCTTAGTGGTTGAAAGATTGGAAAATGAAATTGAATTATTAGATGTTCAAATTAAATCACATGAATTCCAAGACCCTAAACAGTTCTTGGAAACTCTCCCTCCTCCCAAAGAAGAAAAGATAAGGCTACCCTTGGATGGTTGGATTGAAGGATGTTATGATTTACAGCGAGGATGTGACAATCTCCAACCAAGAGCATATGTTAATGAGTTAGGGAATCAAACAGAGTCTAGTTTCTTTGATCCTGTTGTCACATTTATGGAGTATTTTTTCAGTTTGAATGATAAGTCAGATTGTCTTTCACTCAGTGAAATTCAGTTTGTGCATGGATGGTTGTCAGCATTTACATTTGTGTCCTGGTTGAAGCACTTTCAAGCAGCATCCTTGTCACAGTTAATTGATTGGTTGATCTGGCATTTCAACGTTACTTGATCTATCAATTTTGCAGCAAAGTAGGTTAGATTTGTACATAAATAAGCTGCCTGAGGCAGCGTTTTAGTTTTCGGTATTTGTTTATGTATAGGTTGCAGTATGTATATGTTTTTGGATTGGTATGAGTTGTTTTGGGTTTGAAATTGTTTGGCTGTATTTCTCAATGAATGAGGCACTTGGTCTATAGTGTTCTTGACACCTTCAAGGAGCTTCCATCCCCAATAAGGCTGATGTTAGTTCCAGTCTTCGCAGCTTGTCACTAGGGATCAACATGAGCTCTTACTAGGTTTTGTTTGGTTAGATGTTTTGCACATGACATTTAGCACAAAACATGTCACAAATGTGTCCATTAGAAGAATCTCAGAAAAATATTTCCAACGTCATATCACACTCCTGTAACCAGTTTCTGGATCATAAGATATGATCGAAATGAATGATTGATTCTTGGTTATGCATGTTTTGAGGTCAGTTGCTGTACACAGGGACAAGTTTACTACAAAATCAGTTTGGACAGGAATTTTACAAAAGTGAAAGACATTTTTGTCCATCACATACCAAATAACAAAAACCTCCTTCGGTTTATGCACAGGTGCTACTATGTGGGAGACATGTAGTGATATTTGGAGCTTGCATTAAAACAAAGCAAAATTTTCATTTATTTTACTGTTTTAGTCATTTTAGTGCGGTGAAATTTTACAACAGATGGAAAGTAATTTTGCAAAACCCAATGAGGTTTTTGTTAACCACAATCCATATAAAAAAATTGTCTTTTATTTTATTCACAGGTGTCATGAATTGGGATATGTGACTAGATCTTACAGCTCATTTTCACATATTTAAATTTTTAATGATTTTCTGTTTTAGAGATGATTTTGTGGCACCGATTACGAGCAACTGGAAATGACTTTCCAAAATGTGAGAGAGGTTTTTCTCCAAAATGACCTTATATACAAAAACCTCTTTCAGTTTTGTAACAGGTGCTATGGTTTAGGAGATACGAGTTCATCTTCAACACCTATTTTTAGAAATTCGGTCCAAGTTTAATGTAATTGATTCTATTTTGAAGAAAAAGGTTGAGCTCAATTCCCTTAGTACAAGGATGAGAAAATGTATATATTTTATGAATTTCATAGTGTGGAGGTTGGATTTTGGCAGCAAAGAAGCATTTGGACTGTGTAAATTTTTATTTAATATCATAACAAAGCAGTTTTTGCCCTTTAGGCCTGGGATTCATCATGGTGCTTAAATGTTCAATATGTTTTTTCTCCTGTAATTCATTTACACATTATGTTTTTTCTGCCTTGTTACAACATTATCTAAGTGATATGTTAGGAATTCATCCGTAATGATGCTCCTTTCATAATGATTTGCTGTTAGTTGTAATGGTTGTCTTAGCAGAATTCATCCTTAGCTACATGCTCTGTTGAGCAACCTCATGATTCTCTTTCATCTAAAGTTGTTGTTGTAGATTCATCCTTTTTCTGATGCCTATAGGGTAGCGGGCTTTCTCCCCTATACTTCTCACATTTACAATCTTCACTTGGCTGAACATGGCACTTAATTTGCCCCAGGTTTGCCGGCAGAAACTGACATCGATTCCATAGTCCAAATCATCATTTCTCTTGTTGTTTCGACCAAAAAAAAATCCAATCAAGTCCTATGAGCTACTATACCTGCATAAAATCCATATTTTATTCAGTCATCTCAACTGAGATTGACAAGGAGAGAGCCCTCTCCCGACCTGGTAGGGCTAGCTACCAGGTTAAGCTTGGTTTGTGGTTATCCTAGGATTGCCTCCCTTCAGCCTGAGGTCAATCTAGGCTTTAACACCCCCTACATTCCTTAGCATGCCTTGGCACTCCCTATCACTTCCTGACATGCCCTGGAAATCTATCATGCCTTGGCACTTCCTAGCATATAACCTTGTCACTCCATCCTTAACACACCTGAAACTCACTGACACTCCTTATCACACACTCTTATTCATTAATTTCCATGCATTTTGAGCTAGTTCCCCTTGTGTTTCCATGGCACTCCTTAACACTCCCTAACACCTAACACAAATGCCAATTTTCTTATTCTTGGCACTGCAAGAAAGAAGGTCATTGGTGAGGGTCATGCTTGTGACAAACCTTTAAGGTCTGTCACCAATGTCGCATATGGTGACGGTCTTTAAAAAAACATTGTTGTAAGTGTATATAGTGATCGTCCTTTACAATTTGTCACCAAAGCCATTTCCAGTGACACTTTTTGTGAGGGTTATTAAAGGCTCGTCACTAATTCTCTCTTTGGTGACACTTTTGGTGAGGGTCGTTAAAGGCCCATCACTAATTCTCTCTTTGGTGACACTTCTAGTGACGATCTTTTATTAACCGGCACCAATGATCTTTTTGGTTACTTTTGGTGATGGTTAATAAATGTTCATCATCATTTATCATTCCAATCAGTTTTTTATGACGCATCATGCCTGTGACGGACCTTTAAGGTCCATCACCAATGTTGCATATGGTGACAGTATTTAAAAAATCGTTGTTGTAAGTGTATTTAGTGATGGTCCTTCAAGTTTTGTCACCAAAGCCATTTTCAATGACACTTTTGGTGAGGGTCATTAATTTCCCATGACTAATTCTCTCTTTGGTGACACTTTTGGTGAGGGTCGTTAAATGCCCATCACTAATTCTCTCTTTGGTGACACCTTGAGTGACGATCTTTTATTGAACCTCACCAATGCTCTTTTTGGTCACTTTTGGTGACAGTAAAAAAAGTTCGTCATCATTGATCATTCCAATGAGTTTTTGATGACGCTATGTACCTGTTACTATATTTTTTTGTCAAAATATAATGATTTAAGACCATTGTTGTGGAGTCCTTTTCATTATGTGTCCAAGGTCATAGTGGTTATAATAGCTAGTCAATTTGTTAAGAAGTAATTAGTGTGTATCATTTCCCTCAAGTCATAAGAATATAGTCTTCCTATGAGCCAACACATGATTCATCTCTATTAGGTTTATTATCTAGAAAATTTCCTTTAAATAAAGTTCCACTAGTGTGTGTAGGAACTATATTATTTAATACATAATCAAGCTTTGCCAATTCTATTAATGAGAGATACCTAGCACTCCTCAACACTCATGGCACATCTTAACATGCTTTGGAACAATACACTAACATTCCTTGGCACCTCACATGTCTTGGAACATCTCTGTACCTGGAACATCTTTGTACCTAGAACATCTTGCCATGAGTAGGACGCCAAAGCACATGTTGGCATGCCATAGCATAGCATAGCACTCCCCTATCATGTGTTGGCATTCCCTGTAGTCCCTACCATGCCCTAGAACTCCTTGGCATAATATTGCATTGAAAAAAATTAGCACTTGGCACACCTTGGCACTTGGCATGTATTGGAACATATTATTAGTGTGCCTAGCATGCCCCTTTTGAAAAACATAAACTCCCGACTTGTTAACCCTCTTATGTGTTCATTTCCTTTCATTTTAGCTTGGTTATTCCTTTTGTGGCCTTGAAACTTCTTGACGCATATTGGCATACTTTGGCACCCTCTACATCTTAGCATGTCTTAGCACCTAGAATGCCTTGGCACTATTTGGCACATGTTAGCACACCCCAGAACTACCTAGCACACTCTAGCACTTCTTGACATTCCCTGATATTCCCTGGCATGCCTTACTCGTTCTTAGCATACCTTGTCACTCCCTCCTTGGCATGACAACTAGCACTGATTGACACTCCCGAACACACCCTCATATTCATTCACTTCCATGCATTTTGACCTAGTGCTCCCTTGTGTTTTCCTAGTACTCCCTAACATTCCTCAGCATGCATTGGCACTCTCTAGCACACCTTAGCACTCATAAGTGAAGAAGGAAACTTGTAACCAATGTTATTAGACTTGGAATAGACAATAAATCGGCTAGGCAAAAGAGCTAAGAGTTTTAATCAGATCGGGGAAAGATCGGAAATATATCAGGAGAAAAATGGGAAAAAATCAGTGAATTCAATAAATAAAAATATACACATATATTGAATTAAAAAAAAAACATTTTTCATTGATATTCAGTAAATCCATGTCCAAACAATTCATAATATCAATAGATGTCCAAAATATCATGAATGAATAAGCATCTCATATATGTTATGAGTCCAAACATGATCCAAAGTACTGAGTCATGACTCCTAACTAGTGATTACATAGAACTAGAAGCAACTACTTCTAAAAGTTTACAAACAACTGCATACTAATTAGAAAAAATTAGTAACTAAGAGTAGACTCTTAAGAGTGAGAACTAGAAGCAATTCCTCCCACTCCTCCACTTGCTTAACTCTCAAAGTTCTTCAAGTCATGTAGGCTTAAAAGAGGAGCCTCCTCTAGTTGGACCCAATCTGCTACATTTGTAGTTTGCAAATCTCTCTTCAAGGTCTATTGATGAATGATCTAAACCTCTCATTATCATGAGACATTGAAATGTGAATTTAAGTTTGACTTTGAACTTTAATGTTTAACTTTAAATTCCAAATTAGATTATGAAACCTTCAAATTCAAGCTCTCACCTAGTATTTTCTTATTGCAAAGTTGTAGATTGTAATGGAAAAATACAAGGTCATTTAAGTGCTTTTGTGTCAACTGGTTGTGCTTCTTAGAATGTATTTTCTCAAACATGCTCCAGTTGCACTCACAACCTGAAGCACTGCATGCTTGGTTTAAGATTCAAATGGAAAATCTCTTCAAATATAGTGTATCACTACAAAAGTTTTGCCACCAAAGACCTAGCAAGTGGCAAGGGTTCGTGAGTAGACGTACTAAATACTAAATAGTAAAAACTTAAAAAGACAACAAAATTTAATAAAACATTTAACAGACAAAATAAAGTTTAAACAAATTTAATGAATTGATAAAGCCTTCAAGCCTCAAAGGGTACCTGACAACCCCTTAGACCTTTCTCGTATAACACTGGTATAGGAAAATAATTTAGGTGGTGCTCTATAATCCTATAGTTGGGAAAAGACACGACTTTGAAATTCTAGATCAGGGAAGCACCTTTCCATGCATGTCATAAATCCTCTGTGAACCTCCCCATCCTCATTAAATTTTCTTTTATCATAAAAATACTATGGGTTTAAGAAGTACCTAGAGCATGTAAGGGGGAATGCAATTTCCTATCCCAATGTGCATCAATAATGTCCCAAAGAGGCATATACTTTGCCTCCTCATCCCCGTATCTTCTTTTGATGGCCTCCTTTGTGAGATCCATCGCCTCATAAATGTAACCCATAGCCGGTTTGTCACCATCAACCATCCTGAAAGTTCAAGATTTCAAATTTAAATTAATATGAAACAATGAAAATAAAAAGAAGCTTGAAATGAAATTTAAAACATGAAAAAGTTAAAATACTTGAAGTACCTGAGAACTCTAACAAGGGACTCCATCACAACAATAATCTCTTTGGCATCTTTCCAGAAACCATCATTAAACACAAGTGCAACAACTTCAATGTGTTCTAGGGTATTGGAATGTTTAGATGCCATCCACTTAGGTCCCAAGGACATCCTCTTTAGATTTATCCTTTACTCAACCATAAATTGCAAAGATATGAAATTTGTTGCAAATCTAGTCAATGCAAGGCGAACAATTTCTTTACCTTTAGTGTATTTTCTCATGGTTTTTAGGACAATAATGTGGTTGTATAGGTATTTGGTTATGGATTTTTCCTTCTCCACAACCTCATGTATCCAATGAAGCTTACCAATGTCCTCAAGCATTAAATCTATACAGTGGGCAACATAATAGGTCCGAAAAATAGTGGGGTGCCTAATCTAAAAAAGTCTACCAGCAACCATATAATTAGCTGTATTGTCGGTGACAATTTGTACAACATGTTCTTCTCCCACTTTTTGAACGACTTCCTCCATCATTTCAAAAATAAGTTGTGCAGTCTTAATCTTGTCTGAGGCATCCACTAATTTGAGAAACATTGTACCTATTGGACAAGATACAAGGAGATTTATTAATTTTCTATTCCTCTGATCTGTCCATCCGCCACTCATGATCGTGCACCTTGTTTCTATCCATGATGAATGAAACACAGATAGCACAAGCATGGAATCTTCAACACATTCTAATAGAAAATTTGTCCTAGTGCTCTCTAATGAAGGAGCTTTGAACCTTGCACCTGCAACAACAACTGCATCAATCATAGCTTGCTAACAAGGGGACTTATGGCACAGTGGAAAGCTATGTCAGAATAGTACCAGAAGTTAGCAATGGCCTTCCTTTCCTGACTATGGATATTTTTTTTCCAACAAGTGGTATCCAAGGTAGTTTGGGAACCGAGTTTTGTGTGGGGAGAAAAAAAGGTGTTTATGTTTCCACCTCTAATGTTAAATGCAGGAGGATTCATTTGGCCTTGAGTTTGACTTCAACTTGGAGGCATGTGTGGTCAACTTGGGAACTGCATTGAGGATTCAACAGAGGGAGATGACAATGGGGTAGTGGAAGAAAATTTGTCAACTCCAGAGTTCATATTTCTTCTTTTTGCTTTTCTTTCTTTGAATTATGCTGATTCAACATATCAATGGCAAAGGTTGCTTAGTGTTTGACATTTTCGTCAACGTTTTTGCAGAGACCTATATCATGGTCGGGTATTTGTGCAAGGTGGTACTTGAATCTATAAATGCCTCCACTACATTTCGCTTTGCAAAATTTACAAAGGAGCCTAGGGTCTCCAAGAATCTTGTCACAATAAGCCCAAGCAAATTCCTGCTCCCTCAACATTGTCGTTGTTTTGGACTTGTGTTTAAATTGTGACTTCTATTTATATTTGGAGTTGTGCCTTCTATTTAATTTGGGTCCTGTAAAATACAATAAAAAATTAAAATTAAAAATGCCATATATAACTTCACAAAAAAGAGGGTTGGTTTTAAAGGATATGAGGTTTTGTTAAGGATCAAAGAGGAGTCTGTCCAGCAACACAAGCACATTTCGACCTAATATTGACTTTGAAACACAACTAGGTATATATGAGGAAATTATACCTAAAGGAAATATTATCAATATATATTGAATTGTAATCTTGAATTTGCAAGTTCTTTTAGCATAAGACAACTAAACCAATACATCAATAACAGATTCTGGAAGAAGAAAAATACCCAAAGTTGTGAATGCATGGTTAAAGCCTTTGAAGTCGGCAAGACATCGACCAAGGAAGGAATGCTTGATGACTTGGTTGATGGTTGGTACGAAACCATTTCTTAGTGAATTTTAAAAATCTATTTAAGCCCCATTTATAGGGTTGAAAAGTCATAACCAAAGGAATACGCCGAACATTTGATTGTTGAACAGTGAAACTTGAAACTTGCCATTGAAAATGACATTGAAACTTCAATATAGTTATATACCTATTATTTAATCCAAGTGCTAATGTACCTCAATTTTTGAATAGTGAAGTGGCTAAGCCTAAAGGTAACACACGTTGAAGGTGATGCACGACTGCCTGAGGATCGATATGGAGTATGGATAGAGCACACATTAGCGACTACCCGATATGGAGTCTGGACTTAGCCTCACCTTGGCGGTTCCCCAATATTGAGTCCGGATTATGTAATAGTGAGTAGTGATTGATTATTGAAGGTCTCGACGTATGAATTTTGGGCCTAAGAAATGAGAAATAAATTTTGGAACAACTGAAATTTAGTTTTTAGCAATTCGGCATACCTAAACTTGAAAAACTTGTGCTCGTCGAGTCAAGGCTGAAAATCAAATAAATTGGAATCAATCGCAGGAATCTACTTTAGTTGGAAAGTATCAATTCAAACTTGCATTGACCATGAGTTAAAATTGCTCAACATGAGTTAGACTCGCAAATATTTAGATTGGATCGTTTGGAGAGCGAGTAGATTCCATCTCATGATTAATCGCGATTGATCGGAGAGTCCTGTTTCACTACTTGTAACTGAAATTTGAACTGAAAATACGAGATCTTAAAATTGAAACTAATTGCGAATTTTCTAAACTAAAATTGGCCCATCGACATCGTTTCTATTTGTGGCTAGGCGCGTCAACGGAAGAGATTCATTTTAAATCAGGTTCATGGAGAAAATATTTTATGGAAGATGTTTCTTTTATGTCGAGGAAGACATAGTAATATTTTTTATTAAATTTGAATAACAATAGTATGTGCTCTGTATCTCCCATATCTCATTATTTTTATCTCATGTAACTCATATAGAAAGTGGGGTAATAGTGGACATGTAGCATCAAGCTCCACTCCTTCTAATCCAAAGTTCTGCATGCAAACCTTTGTGTCACTTGTGTCGCAAAGCCTTCACTGTAGAGTGTGGAGTTAACACCTACCTCTGCATGAGAAAAGCTACACATACCTTTTGACTTGGTTTTTTCTCCTTTTTTCCATTCTTTATTTGGAGTTTGGGACAACAAGCTCCACATATGTTTTTCAATACCTCTATGTGAGTGTAACCTTGCACATTTTCTTTGCTTCAACCAATATCAAAATCATTTGTGAGCTTCTTTCAAGGCACGAATACATGCTTCAATAATGGAAATTAGCAAAGTTTAAAAAGCAAAAAATAACGATGGAGTTATCCTTTTACATTTCAAATATGTCAAGATTCTATTGATAGTTTTTTAGAGATAATTATTAACTGGCCCTTTACTTTTACCTTTTCCTTAATATAAACTGCATCTCTTATTACATTTCTAATCAAGAGATTTACATCAAATATTGGATCAAAGGGCCAAGGACTTTTCATAAATTCTTCCTTGTCCAGTAGTAGAATAAATTGTCAACATGTCAGCTTGGCTCCAATTTCTTGGGAAGTAATAATTGTTTTGAAAAATGACTACTCTTGTTTGAATCTAGAACTATGTTTAAGCTTTGAAAATGGATTTTCCTCCAAATTGATCTTGGAAAGGGCCTTATTAAAGGATTTTCTATATCTCCTCCACTAGAATGAATGGCTTATATGTTGAAAAGTATAGAAAAGCTCCCTTCCCAAAATCCTGATCATCCCATTGTCACCAAGAGCTCCTCCTTTTCCCCAAATTGGACCCAAAGCAACATTGAGTACTTAATTATGAAGAAACTTGAGAAATTTTGGTTGACACTGCAACTCAAGAGCTATTAAATTTGAAGTGCGCTAATATGATTTGTCATTCTTTTATTGAATAAGTATATTATTTTTGAATTTGTCATTTGTGCTTGTAGTATGTGGTACTGACCTTGTTTCACTTGAAAGGGTTTTTATTCTTGGACTATGACAATGCTAGTAAGATTCAGGCCTTTTATAGTATTTGTACCCCATGATCATCTTTGCAAGATGTATTTCCTATGTGGAAAGAAATAAGCATTTAGGTATTACCTCCTAAACTAAAGCACAATTTCTTTTATTAGGTGCCATGTAACGTCCTCTACAAATTGAGTATAAATGCGACGTAATATCCTATCCATCCCTGTAGACTATAGTCCTCCATAAAGGGGAAAAAACCCCAAAATACCCATTGTTGGTCAAGTTTTGGGGAATCTGGGCTTAAAAAACCCAAATTTTGGGTTTGGAGTAAGGTTTACTTAATCACTTAAGAATATGAAACCCCTCTGCAAAATCTACAAATAAAGAAGGATTGAATTCATTTTGGATCACCAAGTGTGGATTAATTCATTTGCTCTTGAGCATTCGGTCTGATAGTTTTTGACACCTTCTATCTCTTGTCAATTTTGGTGGTGAAATATTCCACCCTAGTTGACATTCCCTTATTATCTCCCTGTTTGAGCAGAAGGGTCTCTGGCTGATCAACGAATTTTGTTGGATATTGGTCTCTTGTCTTTTTCTGGCCACAAGATTTCTGTTAAAGGTGAATGAATTTGGAGGATAGTGCATGATAGCTTAGTTCTGTTTGGCATACACCTCTCTTGAAGGAAGAAACAAAGTTTCTGAGTCCTTAATATCTTGGTCTGGGCAAAGCACTTACCTTAGGCAGTGGATTCATTTCCGGGACCTGGAGTAGCGAAACTCTTTGCTTTATTTATTTTTTGCATGCAGAGTTAAAAGGAGCACTTCCCTAGTTATTAATTCTCAGCCTTAGCTAAGGAAGCATGTTTGCATATCTCATATCATATTCACTAGTGGAAAACTTTAATTGTCTTATCTATCCATGCAAGGAAGGTGCATTAGGATTAGGAGTTAAGAAAGTTGAGACATTGTTGTAGATGTTTCGAGATTCATTGTACCTTCTAGACTAAAGGAAAAGTGAATAGTAGTGTTTGAAATTTTTAGTTATTTATTGTTTCAAAGAGTAATAAATAGTGATGTGATTTGAGTTTCAAATTTGTGTACTTGCTATTACTTTCTTCAGTGGCATGTGCTTCCCTATTCAGAACAAGGGGTTTTTCTGCAGTATCTAGCCTCCAAAGCTTCTTCAATGCAAACTAAATATCAAATCATGCACTCATACTCCAAATAATCTAAGGCATCACCCTAGAGAAGTTCCAAAATAGACCAATGAGCTTTGATAGGCCAAATCCAACCCCATGTCACTATAAAAGTGTTGACATCACTGCTACACAAATTATTTTGAATTGTTGCATCCTACACCAATTCCTAAGATGGATGCCCAAAGGGGTTCTAGAACGAGGATCAACCTTCATTACCACATTTAAGACTTTTCAAAGGGATCAGTCCCTTTAAACCATACCAATTTTTACACTTTCAATTTGGCCATCTTCCTATCAATTTATATTTTGTATTGAAAAGTCATTCCTATTTTACATGTTTATTAAATTTAGGAACAATTATAGGTCAGCTCCAGCAAAATGTCAACAAATTTGTGGGTTAGGTTGGAATTTCTCCGAATACTATCACACATGTATATATAATCACACATTTTCCTTTTTAGATCTTGATTGGTTGAACAAAAAGGTTCGTTGCTTGTGTAATTTTGTCCCATACCTCCACATCAACACTCATGGATAGCAATATTCTTAATTCTTCATCCGTGTGCATAGTAAGGTCCATTTTGGTTGCTATTTTTGATGGAGCAACCTCTGATAGTATGCCTTTTACCACATAGATGTTGTTGTTGGATAGAAATCTCCAGAGGAGTCTTACACCAGACATATAAATGGATATTGTATATGGAAATAATAAGCATCAACATATGAATATGTGCAGACCCTAAAATATGTGCATTCAATCCGTTACTTTTTCTTTCATGGCAGATTTTATTCTGCATAGTAGATGTGTTGTGGCACTTGAGTGTGTTCGCATAAAAAATTCTAAGGCCAAACCTGGATTCTCATGTGTCATGGAAATTCAACATATGACTTGTTCACCTAAGAACTACTTGTAACTCATCTTACGGTACTCATGTGCAATCTCACTCATCCCACTTAACAAGTTACCAAGACAAGGCTCATCACATCCAACCTTGGTCTAAAACAATTAAGCAACATAATTTACATCTTGACATGCCATAACACCTGACATGTCATAGAATTCCTTGGCACTATGTGAAATGCGTTAACATCCCCTACATTCCTTGGCATGCTTTGACACTCCCTAGCACACCGTGGCACTTCCTGACATGCCTTGGTAGTTTAGCATACCTTGGCATTCCCTAGCATATAACCTTGTCACTCCCTCCTTAACACACCTAGAACTCATTGAAACTCCCTCTCACACACTCTTATTCGTTAATTTCCATGCATTTTGAACTAGTGCTTCCTTATGTTTCCTTAACACCCCCTAACACTCCCTAGCTCACCCTAGCACCTGACACATATTGGCCCACCACCTTAACACTCTAGCATTCCTTGGCACTACATAGTATACCTTGTCACTCTCTCCTTAGCACACCTAGACATCACTGACACTCTTGGTCACAAACTCTTATTCATTCATTTCCATGCATTTTTACCTAGTTCTCCCTTGTGTTTCCCTAGCATTCCTTACCACTCCTTGACACGTGTTGTTACACCCTAGCACATATGACATCTTGGCATGTTGCCCTAACCTCTAGCATGCCTTAACTCTACCTAGCAAACCTTCTCAATTTGTCCGTAGCACACCTAGAACTCACTGAAACTTCTAATCACAAACTATTATTTGCTCATTTTCATTCATTTTGACATAGTTCTCCCTTGTGTTTCCTTGGCACTCCCAGCTAACACTTCCTTACACATGTTGGCACATCTTGGCTGCATGTCGCCCTAGAGCTCTAGCATTCCTTAGCACTACCAAGCATGCCTTGTAACTCCTCCTTAATACACTTGGAACTTGCTAGCACCCCATGCCACACACTCTTATTCCTTCATTTCCATGCATTATGACCTAGTGCTCCCTTGTGTTTCCCTAGCACTCCCTAACACTCACTAACACTCCTTGGCACACATTGGCACACCATTGCACTTGTCACATTGTAGTAGGATTTCCCAACACTCTATCGTCTATTGGCACTGCTTATCATATGTTGTCACTCCCTCCTTAGCACACCTATAACTTGTTAACACTACTATCACACATTCACATTCATTCATTTACATTTAATTGAAATGAGTACTCCCTTGTGTTTCCTTGGCAATCCCTAGCATGTGTTGCCGACACATCCTAGAACCTAGCACACATTGGCATGCCTTAGCACTTGGCATGTCTTGACATGCCTAACATTCCTTTGAACTTTATAACATGTGTTAGCACTTCCTGAAATTCCCTACGCACCTTGGCACTCCCTAGTTTTCATGCCCCCATAGATAACCTTACTTTTTTTGTGACTTGGGAACCCAACCAAGTCAATGAAAGAATAGTGTTGTGCCTATACCAAAGTCTCCCTTTGTCTCAAACTGCTTTTTCCATCCTCTTATCGCAATTGTAGGGTTTCCTCCTACAAGTCCTAATATGAAATTCTCCTAACACACTTCCTCCATGGGACATCTAGAGTTCACTGACACTCGCTGGCATAATCTCTTATTCATTCATTTCCATGCACTTTGACCTAGTTCTCCCTTATGATTCCCTGACACTCCCAAACACTCCTTGACATGCATTGACACTATTTGGCATATGTCAGCATCCCTTTCCATTCCCTGGCATGCCATGGCACTCCTTAATTATCATTCCCTCATAACTACCCTTATTTTCTTTTAGAATTAGGAACCCAACCAAGTCCTTCCTCGACTACAACAACTTTACCAAGTTACATTTACTATAACTAGACTATGCCTTGTTCCTCTAATGGACTATAAATCATCTTAGGCTTCTCACGTCCAATATTAACTCATCCCACTTAACAAGTTACCAAGTCAAGGCTCACATCCAACAGTGCCCATAAAACAACTAAGCAACATAGTTTACATCTTCACATGCCATAACATCTGGCACATATAAAAATCCATTGGCACTACATGGCACAAATTATCATCCCCTACAATCCTTGGCATGATTTTCCACTCCCTAACATACCCTACCACTCCCTAACATACCCTGACACTCTAGCATGCCTTGGCACTGCCTAGCATATACCCTTGTCACTCCCTGCTTAACACAATTGGAACTTGCTGATACTCCCTATCACACACTCTTATCTATTCATTTAGATGCAATTTGAACTAGTTCTCCCTTGTGTTCTCATGGCACTCCCTGACACACATTGGCACACTCTAGGACTTGGCACATCTTGGCATGTCACCCTGGCACTCTAGCATTCCTTGGAACTACCTAGCATACCTTGTCACTCCCTCCTTAACACACCTAGAATTCACGGACAATCCTTGTCACACACTCTTATTCATTCATTTCCATGCATTTGAAACTAGTGCTCCCTTATTTTTCCCTGACACTCCATAACTCACCCTGGCATGCATTGGCACACCTTAGCACCTAGCACATCTTATCATGTTTCCCTGGCCTCTAGAATGCCTTAGCCATACCTAGCATACCTTGTCACTCCCTCCTTAGCACACCCTTAAATCACTGACACTTCTTGTCACAAACTCTTAATCATTCATTTGCATGCATTATTTTCACCTAGTGCTCCCTTGTGTTTCCCTAATGCTCCCTAACACTTCCTAGCATTATTTGGCACACCTTGGCACCTAGTACATATTGGCTACATGTCGCTCTAGCACGCTAGAATGACTTAGCGCTACTTATCATACCATGTCACTCCCCTCTTACCAAACCTGGAACTCATTGACACTCCCTATCACACGCTCTTATTCATTCATTTCCATGCATTTTGACCTAGTGCTCCCTTATGTTTCCCTAGCACTCACTAACACTCATCACACATTAGCACACCTAGCTGTAATGAGTTTCACTAACACTCAATCCAAAAACCCTTCCAGAGTCTAGCTAGTTACTTGTTCTTCACTAAGAATAGGGTTAAGGTTTTTGTACAGTGTTCAGTGTGAAAATATTACTAGGTGTTTTTATCGCATAGAGTAATTATGATCTTCCCCATGTACACAAGGATAACTGAGAAGTGTTTCCCATAATCATGCAAGTGGAACTTCAACATGTACATTAGGGTAACCATAAAATATTTATCATATTTACACAATGCAAGGTGATAGGAAAATATTTACATTATATACGTGAATGCACTAAGATCAGGACCATTAGCATCATATCTACATATTTACCACAAGACGAGGGTCATTACAACCCCTTAAAAATAGCCATAAGGCCTTCCTCTTTTGTAGCTCCTTGACCACAAGGGTTTAATTGAAAAACACATAGTTCCTTTAAATATTTGTAGGTTGAGGCAGCCACTTCAAGCCCTTGAACTTAATTATAATCAAATATTTGCAATTTGTTACAATAATAAGTCCATTATGCACACTCCTCATCTTAGAGTTGGATAGAGAGGGAGAATACTTTATTGATGCCAACCTTGTAAATGAAAAACTTTTCCCACTGATTGGTTGGACACTCCACCACTAGTTGACACCACTAACACACACCAAATGTCCAAGATACCCATAATATGTGCCCTACACCCAAGGGCTTAAACTACACCTCCATAAAATGTACCTTCAACTTTAGATGTCCCAAAATAGTAACATCCTAACCCTAGCCTATTTGTTAGATTTTTGTAACTTTCTCCTTAATTAACATTTGTTTTTAACTATTTAATCCACTTACCATATACTCTCTCTTGTTTTCACCTACCTAGTATACAATAACACTTATGTTTCTAATACAACCAAGTTAAGAGGGCATGTTTCTTTCTTACACTTAAATGTTTTAAATACAACCAAGCTAAGAGCACATGTTTCCTTTTCAACTTCCAAAAGTATAACATGTCTATCACTATAAACTAACAACAAAATCATTGCATAAAAAAGGTAAGATTAAAATTAAATTAAAATTAGATTATTATTATTATGATAAATACACCAAATATGGAAAAATTGTTTACAGACACAACCATAAAAAAGTGTTAGTTTATCAAATACAATTACAAACTTATAAGCCATCCTAGATCCATCTTAACCCAGATTTATCAAGCGCCGAGAGGGATCCAATCTCTTGATGTGAAAACCTCTTTTTTGGCGCTTGGTAGATCCAGGTTAAGATGGATCTAGGCTATTTATATAATACTATATAATATCTATATTTTTATTTATGTGTCTCTTTGTTATTCCCTCTCTCTATCTCACCCCCCAAACATACACACTCTCTCTCCATATCTCTCTCTCTCTCCCTCCTTCTTCCTCTCCGCCTCTCTCTCTTCCCTCTATATCTCCTCTATCCATCTCTCCCTTGTCACTCCCTCTCTCTCTCCACCTCTATCTCCCTATGCCTTAGTTCTTTCCTCCCTCTCTCTCCACCTCTATCTACATATGTCTTAGTTCTTTCCTCCCTCTCTCTCCCCCCACTCTCTTATTCTCTCTCTCCCCTTTCTCTCTTCCTACCTCCTTCTCTCTTCCCCATCACTCTCTCTCTCTCCTCTCTCTCTCTCTCTCACCTCCTTGTCACTATCTCCTCCCCCTCGGTCTTCCCTTCACTTTGGCTTGTTCTATCATCACTTTTGAATCCTGAGTTAAGGATAGATCTATGTTGGTCTTACCTAATATTTGTATTAATATAAATTCACATCTTTAATACAGCATTACTCATTGTTAACTTTTACTTAAACCTTAATTTAATTTATAATGGGAATCAATTTTAGTAGTCGTGAGGATAGAGATTTAATATATTTATACACGAATCTAATTTACAACCCTTTTTCCTATTAAGCTTCAAATAAAAAATGTTTGAAATTAATTAAATTAAAATATTTATTATTGTGAAATAAGTTTATGGTTTTTGCGGCAGGTGGTATTTGATATAGCATGATATTGGCCCATGGTATTGTAACAAGCCTATTTAAGTTAATAATAATTCCATGGTTTAATGTGGGGGTGAATATTCGAATGGTTAAGTAATCTTGTCATACTGTTATAAAATATTTAGATTGTGAAATAAGATATGATTTTTTGGCATGTGGTATTGATAAGCCATGGTATTAGCCCATGCTATTGTAACAAAGCCTATTCACAAGTTCATAATATCAACGACAAAGTGGGGGTGAATATTCAAGGTTAAGAATCCTGTCATATTCTTATAAAATATTTTGATTTTGAAATAAGTTATGTTTTTTGGGCATGTGATATTGATAAGCCATGGTATTGTGGCAAAGTCTATTTCCAAGTTAATAATATCCATGATAAAGTGAGAATGAATACCCATGGTTAAGAATATTTTCATATCGTTATAAAATATTTTGATTGTGAAGTAAGTTATGTTTTTAGAGCATGTGGTATTTATAAGCCATAGTATTGGGCCATGGTATTACAACAAAACCAATTTTTTACAAGTTAATAATATCCACTGTAAAGTGGTGGGTGAATATCCATGGTTAAGAATCTTGTCATATTGTTATAAAATATTCTACTTGTAAAATAAGTTATGGTTTTTGGGCTTGAGGTATTGATAAGACATGGTATTGGCTCATGGTATTGTAACAAAACCTATTCACAAGTTAATAATAAAATCAAAATATAACAAAATGAATTTTATTATTTTTATTATTAATTGAGCCACAATTTAGATTTTTGCACTCATACCATTACTTTTGACTTTTATTATTATTATTATTATTCTTTAACTAAGCCCATATTTAGAATTGTTTACATACTTACATTACACTTACACAACTACTCTATACTCTATAAATATTATATTTATTGTTTTTTAGGGAGGGAAATTTTAACATTTTGAAAAAATTCAGCCTTAATTTTGATGTAACAAAGCCCTCCTAATTCCAATCTTCATTTACTTTCTAAAACAAGTAGTATATTTTCACTTTTCATAGGGCTGAGGGAAAACTAGTAGATATTTTCATTTTTCACAAGGCTAGAGGGAAAACGAGATTGAGGAAAGTTGTCAATTAAATTTTCAATTTTTATAAGGTGGAGAGAGGGAAAACTAGTAGCATATTTTCACCTTTTGCAGTGCCAGAGGGAAAACGATATTGAAGAGAGTTGTGAATTAAGGTTTTACCAGTAGAAGATTGGTATTGAACCCCACCATTAGATCTTCAATCCATTAATGGCGCCCCAGGTATGTTTCATTTCTAACCTCGCTACATTTACACCCCACTTTTAGTCTTCTTCCACACAGCGAAGAGTACACACACCTCAGATCTCTAGTTCAAAATTCATTATTTTTTTTATCCTTTGCTTTTAAGTTCACGAGTAGCATATTTTCACTTTTCATAGGGCAGGAGGGAAAACAAGATTGAAGAGAGTTGTGAATTAATGTTTTACTAGTAGAAGACTAATATCAAACCCCACCATTGGATATTCAATCCATTAATGGCCCCAGGTATGTTTCATTTCTAACCTCACTGCATTTCCACCCCACTTTTAGTCTTCTTCCACACAAGGAGGACTGGTTCAAAATTCATTATTTTTTTCATCCTTTCTTTTAACTTTAAGAGTAGAATATTTCCAATTTTCACAAGGCGTGAGGGAAAATATGATTGAAATGTGTTGTGAATTAAGGTTTTACTAGTAACAGACTGACATCGAACCTCACCATTGCATCTTCAATCCATTAATGACGCCCAAGTATGTTTCATTTCTAACCTCGCTGCATTTACACCCCACTTTTAGTCTTTTTCCACACAGGGAAGAGTACACACACCTCAGATCTCTGGTTGAAAATTCACTATTTTTTTCATCCTTTCTTTTAAGTTCACGAGTAGCATATTTTCACTTTTCACAGGGCGGGAGGGAAAACGATGTTGAAGAGAGTTGTGAATTAAGGTTTTACCAGTAGAAGACTAATATCAAACCCTGCCATTGGATATTCAATCCATTAATGGCATTGAGATATGTTTCATTTCTAACCTCACTGCGTTTCCACCCCACTTTTAGTCTTCTTCCACACAAGGAGGACTGGTTCAAAATTCACTATTTTTTTTCATCCTTTCTTTTAACTTTAAGAGTAGAATATTTCCAATTTTCACAAGGCGTGAGGGAAAACATGGTTGAAATGTGTTGTGAATTAAGGTTTTACTAGTAGCAGACTGATATCGAACCTCACCATTGCATCTTCAATCCATTAATGACGCCCAGCTGCATTTCCACCCCACTTTTAGTCTTCTTCCACACAAGGAGGAGTACACACACCTCATATCCCCTACCATTGGATCTTCAATCCATTAATGGCACCCAGGTATGTTTCATTTCTAACCTCACTGCATTTACACCCCACTTTTAGTCTTCTTCCACACATGGAGGAGTACACACACCTCAGATCTCTGGTTCAAAATTCACTATTTTTTCATCCTTGCTTTTAAGTTTACGAGTAGCATATTTTCACTTTTCATAGGGTGAGAGGGAAAATGGGATTGAAGAGAGTTGTGAGTTAAGGTTTTACCTCTTCAACCCATTAATGACACCCATGTATGTTTCATTTCTAGCCTAGCTGCATTTCCACCCCACTTTTAGTCTTCTTCCACACAAGGAGGACTGGTTCAAAATTCACTATTTTTTTCCTCCTTTCTTTTAAGTTTAAGAGTAGCATATCTTCACTTTTCATAGGGTGGGAGGAAAATGAGGGAACATAGGTAAAATCATATGTATTTTTCCTTCTTTTATGGTTTGTCTCTATAGAGTTGATTTTACTGGGTGTACATTGTATGCATCTCAAAATTTCTCTTTAATAAATCCTATTTTTATTCTTTCCAAGAAAAACTCTCTGGGAAATCTCAATGGATGTTTCCCCACATTCATGGATGACATCCCTGGTAAACCCATTGGCATTGAATAGTGCTACTTACCCAAGGGATTTCAAACAGGGCACCTGCCAGCACAGAACTAGCCAAATATCCAGTAACATTAATGACATTCGGTTGGGCTAACCTCTTGGGCTCAATAAATCATAATCAACTATACTATTTTCCATATTACCATATTGATCCTATTTAACATTTTATTAGAGTAACCATAACAATCCAAGCTTGTTCCTATTTTTATTTTGGTTTTTAATTCCTTCTTTTGTGTGGTGACAACTTTATATGACTGTATAGATGTTTATTTTTGTCAGAGTATATGTTGAAAAGTAGATGCTCTCTTACATTCTACCTTGTCTGTTATGTATGGATGGAGTTCAGTTTCATTTGTGACCAAAGAACTGTGTCATGTATACAAGGATTCTTGTATCACTATTTATAAACTGAACATTGTCCTTAAACAAGAAAAGTAGATCCTTAATGCTACATGTTTGTATCTCAGGGAACTCCCAATCCTAATAAATGAGGTGAAATTTAAGTGTTTCCAGAATCCAAATCTCAAGTTTTGTGAATTCACTCATATATGGTCCTGGAAAAGTGAAGTGAAATTTAATTATTTCCAAATCTTAAGTTCTGTGAATTCACTCATATTTGGTGCTAGAATGTTTTGAGCAAACGGGAAGAATTTCTTTTAGTTGCATTCAGATTTTCCAAAAAGAATACCAAATTTCTCCCTAACTAAAATTCTCCTTGAAATGGCTTTGGGATTGAAAATTTTGTAAATATTTTTAGGGAAACAACCCAAAATACTTTTTCCAGATTAGAATTTTATAACACTAGGTACTAAAACAGTCTTCTATTTTCTGCTACAAATGTCTGATAGAATCTTCCCATAAACTGATCATAAAATTAGGTAGATGCGTTGGACGGACTAAATAATTTTTAATGAATAATCAATTAACATAAATGATATATTAGGTTGCATAAATATATAACTTATAAGCATGAAATGAAGAAGAAATCTCAATGAGATTGACATATTCTTAATTGAATTGAATGAGGCCAGGAATAACTTTGGCTAGAGGGTGTTGAAAATGGCATAATTTTGTTCTGGTTGGATAGATTTAGAACTAAAAATTAGTAGTTTTCTTGCTTGCATAACTTGGGAAGATTTTTGTATCTCAAGTCTCAACCTTATTGAATAATATGATTTATGCCTTGCAATGTTGGGATATGCTGTGATACCACTTGCTAGTAACCTAAACACTTTGGATGAAAATTTAGTTATGAATTTTACTTGTAAAAGATATAAGTGAAAATATAGATTAATTGTCCCTTGTGTAGAATTTCCTTGAAATTATGCTACTGCTTGAATGAACAAATCTGACACTAATTGTTGGATGAAGACAAAAAATATCTCTACCAATTTGTTGTGGAATACAATAGAAATAAAACACAGTGACACTATAGCAAAAAAAAAAAAAAAAAAAAAAAAATAAAAAATTCTTGGGAACCCAACTGGGAAAACCCTATGCTAGCTGTAGAAATTTATAATATTATCCATATTAGACTTTGAGAGACCTTCTTCAAGACCAGATTCATTGATTCTTATTGCTTTCCATATTCATTTTCATAAGCATTAGGGTTGTTTTCCGTCAAATCAGAGTAGCTAGAAAGTGTCTCTTGATTTCAGAAAGCAGATCAGGATCAACTTCATCGAAGAATCCTCTAGAAGGCTCATCAGTAGCAGGAAGAAAGGTATTTTTTAATTTTATTTCATCACATGCATCCATAATAATAATTGATTTGTCTTCATTTCTTTCATAGTTGTTTTCAATGTTAGATGCAAAAGGTAATTTAGTATGATATAATCCTTAGGTAACCAACTTCAGACATATTGTTCACTAATTTATGTTGTTTGAAGTTTATTGAGATTGAGTTTTCTCATGAAACTACTAGAAGCATACTAGAATGGATGAGTTGATTATCTTGATAACAATGTTATGGTTTGATCTAGTCCTTGAAAGGAACTCATAGTTGATGGTCAAAATTTCACATTCCTTTCATTTTTTATCTTCACATATAACAAATATCTTTATGTTATAGCCTCTAGCAAGATATGTATAGTAATTGCCACTCAAAAGTTGGATGCCATCATTTTGGAGCTTGAGCTTACTCAACTTACCTTTGTTTGAGTTGAAAATTTCACTAGATCTCATTATATCGTCTATTGGAGAGCATGAATCCAATTTACCTTCATTTCAGTTAAAAATGTAATTAGATCTTGCTATATCATCTTTTGTACAGAATGAATCCAATTTCTCATAGTCCATTTGCTTGAGGTATAACAAATCTACTTTAATTCATTAAACTTACTTTTCATATTCTATTTGTTGATTGTGATTCTGCAGGCCACATCTGCATTTGAAAAGGGGCATATTTAATGAAGTGTGGAGGGAGAGGGAAGCTTCAGTTATGTCCTTTCAAATTTTCTAAGGTATGTAATAAAATTTTAAAAAATTCTCCATAGTATGTTGTGCTTTAACTTTTTCTTTTGATAATGGATTATTTATGTGATCTCCCCTCTCTTACACACAACTAGAGTCCAGACATATATGGTTTTTTGGGATATGTGGACAATGGATAGATTTATGCTAACCATTTATCTATAAATTTACACTGTAGAAGATCAAGCATTTACAATTGAATATTTCCTTGCCACTAAATTAGAGTTGAAGAATCAAACTCCTATTTTTCAGGCATATACCTCACTTTTAAATCAATTTAGTGCTGACTATGTATAGACCTTCCATGGGAGGGCAAAGAGTGATCACTACCATTGCTTAATCTTTTTGTAGACCAAGTAAAGATTCCAAATGTGTATAAATTAGTGGATCCTTGGAGAATCCTAAGAGTGGTGCTATTGTAGCAACAAGAAATTCATTTATTTTGAGTTCTTCATTAGTGCATTGATAGTATAGTGTTTATTCCATACAATACCTCAACAGTGTATGATCAAATTACAGTTAAGCCTGTCATAATATTTTGACTTACCCTCTTTTAGAGGGAAACTAGAGTGCATGTCAAGCTTGCACATCACAATTGTATCATGAAAAGTTTACTTGGGACAAGTTTTGTGGATCTAAGCAGCAAGATACCTGTTAGAATTCAAGAGGCAACAATAATACAAAGTGGGAAGAGGTTTCACAGTTAACTTGGATTTCACATTATGGTTGGAGTCGGTTTGTTGGAAAGATGTTGGATACCCCAACTTCCTTTTTAAGACTGAGTGCAAGATTGAATCCTTCGACATATTCCTTGATCAGTTGTCATTAAGTGATGGGTTTTCTTAGAAGTGTTGCACACCTATAAACTTTACTAGAGTTGTTCTTGAGTCTTTGGAGGTGGTTAGCTTTTCAAAGCACACATGTACAAGAAGAGGAGAAATAATATGCCTGGCTAATTTGAAGTTATCTACCTATGAATAGGGTGTTCCGATTCATAAACCTGACGACTCGCTCTACTTCTTTCTAGTGAACAACTTTGGGACTTGCCATGAATCGTGAGACAATTCCAACCCCATAACTATAAATTTCTTATTTAAATCTATACCCAACAGATTAGAATCTTCACAAGGAGAGCTCCATTCTTGTTTCGAAAGAACCTGCAATTGACTTGTACCATGCTATTTAATATTTTATGTATTTATTCGCATCCTTGGTGTGTGACATAAATCTGCAACATGCTACCTTGCATTTTCTATGCTAACACTCCTAAAAAGTAATAAAGTATGCCCAAATATATCATTTCAAATGATCTATGTAGCTCACCTTTTGGTTTTTCAATTATCGAAGTTGTTACCTTTATTGATGAGAACTTCTGCAACTGATACCATAGTGACAATATATGTTATAGTTTTATCAATGTTTCTCTGAAGGTGTTTCTCCTTCAGTAGAGCAACAATACACTATAGTTTCCATTTAGGAGAGAAGTGTACCCAGTAGCAACCTTGGCCTGTGTGCAGATGGCTTGAATTCACATTAGACTCTATCTGTTGTTTTGAAGGTGTTTCTCCTTCAACAATACTTCATCTTAGTAGATACTTTCGGTTTGCACCTTTAGTAGATGCATGCAGCCTTGGTATACATGTTGTAGATTATAGTTTTCCTATGAGATTGTAGTAGCGATGAAAGAAGTGCATCGATTCTAGGCATATTTAGTATGCTTTTATAGTTTGACTTAGATGCTCACTTTTCTTAATTTAGGTGTTGTTCTTAGTTCTGTTTTATGCACAAATTTATCTTTAAGAAAAGTGCATAGTAGATAAGGGTTATATATTTTAAGCAAGGGACACACTTATAGGTAGGAGGTACTCTATTCTAGGAAGCTTTTTCCATGTAGGTTAGGTGCTTTATCTGAGAATCCCAAGAGGTGCTATTGTAGCAATAATAAATTCATTTATTTTGAGTTCTTCATTAGTGCATTGATAATATATTGTTTATTCCATGCAATACCTCAATATTGTATGCAACCATATTTAGTATGCTTTTATAGTTTGACTTAGATGCTCACTTTTCTTAATTTAGGTGCTTTTCTTAGTTTTGTTTTATGCACATATTTATCTTTAAGAAAAGTGCACAGTAGAGAAGGGTTCTATATTTTGAGTAGGGACACACTTCTAGGTAGGAGGTACTCTATTCTAGGAAGCTTTTTCCATGCAGGTTAGGTGCTTTACCCAAGAACCCCAAGAGGCGCTATTGTAGCAATAAGAAATTCGTTTATTTTGAGTTTTTCATTAGTGCATTGATAGTATATTGTTTATTCCATGCAATACCTCAATATTGTATGATCAAATTACAGTTAAGATTGTCATAATATTTTGACTTGCCCTCTTTTAGAGGGAAACTAGAGTGCATGTCAAGCTTGCACGTCACAATTGTATCATGCAAAGTTTACTTGGCACGAGTTTTGTGGATCTAAGAAGCCAGATACTTGTTGGAATTCAAGAGGGAACAATACTACAAAGTGGGAAATAGGTTTCGCAGTTAACCTGCCTTTCACATTATGGTTGGAGTCAGTTTGTTGGCAAGATGTTGGATATCCCAACTTCCTTTTTATGACTGAGTGCAACATTGAATCCTTCGACATATTCCTCGCTCAATTGTCATTAAGTGATGGGTTTTCTCAGAAGTGATTCACATCTATAAACTTTACTAGAGGTGTTATTTCATCTTTGGATGTGGTTATCTTTTCAAAGCTCACATCTACAAGAAGATGAGAGATAATATGCCCAACTAATTTCAAGTAATCTTCCTGTGAATAGGGTGTTCCCTTCCATAAACCTGATGACTCACTCTACTTCTTTCTAGTGAACAAATTTGGGACTTTTCATGAATTGTGTGACAATTTCAACCCCATAACTATCAGTTTCTTATTTAAAGTTATACCCGCTAGATTAGAACCTGCACAAGGAGAATTTCATTCATGTTTCAAAATAAGCTGCAATCGACTTATACCATCATATTTAATATTTTATGTATTTCTTCGCATCCTTGGCCTGTGACATAAAGACGCAACAAGTTACCTTGCATTTTCTATACTAACACTCCTAAATAATAATAAAGTATGCCCAAATCTGTCATTTCAAATTATCTATGCATCTGACACCTTTTGGTTTTTCAATTATCGAAGTTTTTACCTATATTGATGAGATCATCGACAATCAAGGCCACAATGACAATATCTGTTAGAGTTTTATCCGTGTTGCACTAAAGGTGTTTTTCCTTCAGCAACACTACAATACATTGTAGTTTCCATTCAGCGGAGAAGTGCACCTAGTAGTAGCCTTGGTCTGTGTGAAAATGGGTTGAATTCACAATAGAATTTATCTATTGTTTTGAATGTGTTTCTCCTTCAATAGTACTTCATCTCAGCAGATCATTTCAATCTACGCCTCCAACAAATGCATACAGCCTTGGGGTACATGCTATAGATTCCAGTTTTGTTGTGAGGGTATAGCACCAATGAAAGAATCACATCGATTTTAGGCATCTTATTGTTGTTGTATGAAAGCATGCTTGTTTAGTGTTTCCCAAACTTGTATAGAGCCATATTTATTATACTTTTATAGTTTGAATTAGAAGCTCACTTTTCTTAATTTAGGTGTTTTTCTTAGTACTATTTTATGCACAGGTTTATCTTTAAGAAAAGTGCGCAATAGAGAAGGGTTCTATATTTTGAGCAAGGGACACTCTCCTAGGTAGGAGGTACTCTATTATAGGGAGCTTCTATCATGCATGTTAGGTGCTTTATCCTAGACAGAGTTCCAAGTCCTTCCCTCCTTGACAAAGTCCCTACCAGACAAGACACCGGTGGATAGAGTTCCAAGTCCCTAAATTTTCCAAAAACCCACTTGACCCTAGCTATCTAGCCTAAAATCCTTTCCATTCTAGTCATATCTTGGCCATGATTTCATAGAGAGAGCCCTCTCTGGTTTGGTAGGGCTAGCCAACAAACTAAAAGCTTGGCCTGTGGTTACCTTTGTTGATCTCTTCATCATCCTGGAACATTATGGAGGATAACAAAGGGCATGACAACTAGGGAGTGCCAAGGTGTTCTAGTGAATGTAAGGTTCCCAATTCATGGAAAAATGCAATACTAGTTGTGACGTCATGACTGCCAAGGTGTGTTAGGGAATGATATGGCATGCTAAGATGTGCCAGATATATGAAGACATGCCAAACAAGCTAAGATGTGCCAAGTGCTAAGGCATACCAAGATGTACAAGGGTTCCAAGTCCCTGCCTCCTCTTCTTCCATATAATTTCCACTTATGACATTTCCTTTGCAATATTTGGTGCATTTGATAGTTATAAGTCATTTATAAGTTATAAAGTTTTTCATAGTTTCACTACTAATTGAGTATTCAACTAAACATATTGATTCTCTTGTACATAACTATTTTTTCCTCCACCCAATTTTCATAACTTCAATAACCATTAGGTAGGGACCTACATCTTCGATGTTTCTTTGCTTGTTTAGTAAAATATTGCTAAAAATTTATTTTATTGAAATTTGTAGAATTTACAGTTTATGAAGTTTCAAGGTCTAATTTTAAAAAATATAATTCTTTAAATGGTGCTAGCTCAATGGAAGAGCACCTACTTTACAAGCAGGAGGTTGGTGGTTCGATTCCATTGTGCCTTGACATCCATATGGAATGGCGATGATCAAATTTTGGTGACGGAGGCTCTTTTTACCATCATCAACGAGCTTTGGTGACATTTTTCGACCCTCACCAAAAATATGAAATGGTGACGGTCAACGAACGCCACCATATGTACACATCAATAGTGACGACTCTCAAAGGTACGTAACCATAAATTGTTGTTGTTGATATGAAATGGTGACGGTTATTGTCCATCATTATAATCATTATTCGTGATGGCATTTGAATGTCACCACAACACGTATACTTCTAGCAATGCGGCTTTTGGTGACGGTCAATGAACGTCACCATATATATGCACCAATAGTAACGACCATTAAAGATCCATCACAATAAATCATTATTGTTCATATGAAATGGTGATGGTCACTATCCGTCATTATAATCAATATTCGTGATGGGCCTTGAATGTCACCATAGCACCTATACTTTTGGCGACGCCACCTTTGGTGACATTCAGTTTTTGGTGACCGAGTCTATGGTCTGTCACTATTGCTCATATGCAATGGTGACAGTCATTATCCATCATTATAAATCATTATTGGTGATGAACTTTGAATGTCACTACAACACCTATACTTTTGGCGACGCCAACTTTGGTGACGTTTAGTTTTTGGTGACGGAGGCTATGGTCCATCACCATTTCTCATATGAAATGGTGATGTTCGTTATCCGTCATTATAAATCATTATTGGTGACGGAATTTGTATGTCACTACAAAACCTATACTTTTGGCAATGCCACCTTTGGTGACGTTCAATTTTCGGTGATGAATGATATTTTGACCGTCACCAATGAGCTTATGGTGACATTTTTCACCCCTCACCAATGTCCTTTTTTCTTGTAGTGATAATTAATTTTAGCTTCTATA
>APFE030663488.1:150653-187273 GCA_000404065.3 Pinus taeda
AATATATCTAAAATTAACTATATAGGTTAATTTTAATTTATTAATCACATTAACTATTTTCTTTTGTTTTATTTTCTTAAATTTGGTTATTTTCATTTTAATGTTATATCTTGTTTTGTTAGAGCTCTGGCGATTCAACTGCAACCTCTAGGTCTAGGGTTTAATGCCTCCATCCTGCCAAACCAGAGACAGCTCTGGCAGTGCAAAAAGACAGAATAACAGATCTTCTTAGCAGAGGTCGCGGACTGACCCAACAAATGGTAAGCGGGGGGTCCATAGGGACCCCATCATTCAAGCAAATAGTCATGCACAAACAGAAAGCACAGGAGGGACTAAAAATCTCTGGATATGGAGAACGCAAAGACTCCAGCGGCACCAGCACAGAAAGGGAACAAAAAATGCTAACAGAAACCAAAAGCAGCTCCAAAAGGAAAGACAAAGTAACTAATGGTAAGGAAAACAGGAACAACAAAGCAGATGCAGACCAAAGGATCACAGGCTTAATAAACGCCCAAACAGAAGAGGAAGAAGATCAAGATGCAGAGAAACAAAGGCGAGAAGAGAAGGAAAAACAGACATCCTCCACTCCCAGCACCAACAAAGCCACGCAAGGAGCTTGCAAACCAAAGAAAAAAGAAACCCTCAGAGTAGTCTGCACAGATCCGGAGATTCAAGCCCATCACGAGCATATGTCAGAACATGCAGTCATATGCAAGTTCATGGGACTGTGGCCAACGGAGCGCGCCCTCTGTCAATGGATCAAGCAACACTGGAAACCTAAAGGTGATATCAAACTACACCTAGGAGCAAAAGGTTTCTTTACTGTTGTTTTCACAAACTTAGAGGATAAGGATAGGGTTTTTGATGGAGGTCCCTATTTCTTTCCTTCTGCGAGACTATACATGAGACCCTGGAAAACAAACTTTGTCCCAGAAAAAGAAACCTTCACACAAGTTCCAGTGTGGATCCGACTATTCTCCCTTCCAATAGACTATTGGGGCTTAGCAACCCTCAAAAAAATTGGAGACAGGTTGGGAACCTTTATTAAAGCCTCAGAAGCAACTATTCATTGACGGTACACCTCATGTGCTAGAGTATGTGTGGAGTTGGACGTCTCAGGAGCCCTACATGAAGGCATATGGTTGGAGTTCAGAGATGAGGACTACTTTCAAGCCATTGATTATGAACAAATCCCATTCCGATGCAGAAAGTGTCATGAACATGGCCACCTCGTAAGAGATTGTCCTTTAAACAGAACAGAAGAAGCTCTCAAAACAACGCCAGAAGCACAGAGCAAGGAAATCTTTACAAAACCAAAAGCAAGACAAAGAGTCAACAGGAGACGATCAAACAGAACAGGGGTAGAGCCAGGCAATACCATCAACACTTTCAGCATTCTGGAAACAGACATAGACACTGAAGAAACAAATGTGGAAAAGCAGCGAACTAAGAAGCAAAAGGACCAGCAAGACCATAACAGGAAGGAAAAGGAGGAAGATCCAATCAGTTCCAAGGACCACAAGCACGAGCATGAAGGAACTCATGATGAAGACACGGAAATGCTAACCAGTGATGGGGGAAGTGACGAGATGGAGCTCAATGAAGCCTTAGAGAAGGCAGGGGTGAATCTTCCAGTCATGGAGGAAAACTGGAAATCTCAAGGACTAGAAAACGTCCCAGAAGAGGAATTAAGGAAGATCAGTGACCTATTCATAGCAAGACAGAAGGCGGAACTAGACAAGAAAAACAGAAGATTAGGCATTGCAACAAGCACAGGAAACCATTTAAAGAGCATCTCCCTTAATCCAACTGGCCTCAAGCAAAAAAAGAAAAGGGGACGAAGAACAAAAGGTGAAGTGCTGCACGATCTGGGGATCCTAATGCTAAACTCAGGCAAAATGAAGGCACTTAACGCCTTCCCATCCTACCATTAACAATCCTTGTTATAAATGAAAATATTCTCATGGAATGCAAGAGGGCTCAACAGCTTAGCAAAGCAAAGACTTCTCCAAAGGAAGTTCCAAAGAGAAAAGCCGAACATCATGTTCATACAGGAAACCAAATGTGCCACAACTCACATGGCAAACATCAACAAAAAATTGGGCAAACCTATTGACTTCATAGAAGTAGTCAGTCAAAGATGGGAGGGAGGCATTAACACTCTCTGGGACACCAGAGTAGTGAGTGTCCTTTCAATGGAGGCCACCAGATCCTACATTGCCACGGAAGTTCAAGTAATAGGTAACTCTGAAACTTACTTATGCATAAATGTCTATTGACCACAACGATTAGAAGATAAATTTCATTTCCTTAATTCACTTATGAGTCTACAGCTGAGACTTCTCACCTCGAAGATCATTATGGGTGGAGATTTCAAAATGATAACCTCTCTCTTGGAGAAAAAAGGAGGAACAAGAAGGCTCAACAGGGATGCAGAGCTATTTGCAGAATTCATTGAAACTGCAAAACTAGTAGACATCCTTCCCAAAAATAGCTCCTTCACCTGGAACAATAGACGAGGAGGAGAGAAACTAATAGCTTCTCGATTGGATAGATTCCTTATCTCAGAAAGTATCTTACTAGAAGGCATCACAGTGGACTCTGACATTCTTCCCAGTGGAGGGTCGGATCACTGGCCTATCTCACTAGAAGCTGCCTTCCTAGGCACTCCTAGAAACAAGCCTTTTAGATTTGAAAAGTTCTGGTTGCAGCACCCCAACTTTGTTAAAATGCTGGAGAAGTGGTGGTGTGAACCATTGAACATAAAAGGAACCAGAATGTTCAAGCTCCAAAGCAAACTAAAACATATTAAAAGCAAAATCAAGCAATGGAATGCAACAGAATTCAGAAATATCTTTCAGGAAAAATCCATAATAGAAAGCAAGCTCGATCATATTCACAAGAGCTGGACCTCGGGGAATATCAGTGAAGACTCCAAAGAGCAGGAAAAAGCTCTGATGGTTCAATGGCAACTCCGTTGTCAACAGGAGGAAACACTCTGGAGACAGAAATCCAGAGTCCAATGGCTCAAGGAAGGAGAGCAAAATACAAAGTTTTTCCACATATCCACTTTAGACTACAGAAGTGCAAACAAAATCCTCAGACTCAACAATGAAGTAGGAGAAACTTTGCAAAATCACAAGGACATTTCTTCTCTACTCACCAGGCATTTCAAACACATAGCGCAGGAGACGCAGGATGAAAGAATAGAGGCAATTGAGACTCTTGCTCAGGCCATACCCAGCATCATAACTACTGAGCAAAATTTAGCTCTTCTTAGAGTAGTCTCAATGGAGGAAGTGGAGGAAGCCGTCAAAAGCATGCCAAACGACAAAGCTCCAGGACCTGATGGCTTCACCATAAACTTCTACAAAGCGTGCTGGCCCACCATCAAAACAGAGGTATGGGAAGTTGTTGAAGATTCAAGGCGCTCCTGCACCATTCTCAAATCGCTAAACTCCACCTTCCTGGCTCTTGTTCCAAAGGAAGAGGATGCCAACTCTCCAGAGAAATTTAGACCTATAGCTCTAGGTAATGTGATCTACAAAATCATCTCCAAAGTTATAGCCAACAGACTCAAGTCTATTCTTCCCAATCTAATTTCGGAAGAACAGTCTGGATATGTGGAGGGCAGACAAATCTTGGACAACATCCTCTTAGCTCAAGAGATGGTTCACACTCTCCAGACCAGGAAGATAGCAGGTATGTTAATGCAACTGGATCTCTCCAAAGCATTCGACAAAGTCAACTGGCAATATCTGGAAGTTGTTCTTACAGCCTTTGGCTTTGACTATCAATGGATTAAATGGATTATGGCTTTAATTAAATCCTCCAATTTCTCTATCTTGGTCAATGGCTCCCCCTCGGAACCCTTCTCCCCCTCCCGAGGCATCAAGTAGGGAGACCCTCTCTCCCCTTTCCTTTTTGTGATCCTCATGGAGGGTCTAAGCTGACTTATTCATAAAGCAAAAGCAGACGGCAATATCAGAGGGCTTCATCCCCTGCACTCTATCCCTGCAACCATGCACCAGCAGTTTGTGGACGACACCATGCTGCACGGCACCCCTACTGTGAAAGAAGCTATGCCTTTCAAAAATATCCTAAGCCTCTTCAGCAAAGCGTCAGGTATGGAAATTAATCACGCCAAATCTACCATTTCTTTCTTTAATACTCATCTTGCCATTCAGAAGCATCTTTCAAATATTCTTGGATTTAGACGGGGCAATTTACCCTCTAAGTATCTGGGAGCCCCTCTAACTACCAAACCTTGGCAAAAACATCACTGGGAAAAAATTCTGGCAAAAATGGAGAACAAATGCAGGCACTGGACTCACAGAGAACTCAACTTTGCGGGCAGATTAGTCCTAACTAAAGCAATCCTTCAAGCCATCCCGCAGTATACGCTTTCCATCTTGCCAGCCCCTCAAGAAATCCTCCAGAAGATAAGAACCATCCAGAGATCGTTCATATGGAAAGGAAATTCGGAAAAAAAAAAAATGGGCTTTGGTGGCCTGGAACAAACTTTGTAAATCAAAAGCAGCAGGGGGCCTAAATCTAATAGACCCCCACACCATCAACATGACTTGTGGAGCTAAGCTGTGGTGGCGCTGGTTAAAAGAACCCACTCTACCTTGGGCAAGGCATTGGAAGGAGAAATACACTCCAGATTGCAGTGAACAGGACCTAATTAGGTTACAGGCCATGCCAGAAGGGTCTCCCATTTGGAATTTAGCTAGGCAGAACCGCAACATAATTCAGGACCATAGCTTTTGGGAAATCCGCAACGGGGAAACAACGTTCTTTTGGGAAGATGCTTGGCAGCAATTCCCCCGCCTTGTTACTGCAGACCTGGAGGAATTTAAAAGGGAATGTCAGAGCAGGGGCAAATACAAGGTCCATCAGTACTGGAGCCACGACAACAGCGAACAGGATTGGAGAGAATGGTCACTCCTTAACACTGGCACCTCAATCGCAGGAAATGACAACATAAGGAACTTGCTAAGCACTCTAAACAAAAGAAAGATACGAACATCTACAGAAAGGGACAAGCTAAGATGGGGCATGAAAGGAAGCGGTAATTTCACCCTCAAAGAAGCAAGGGAGCAGCTTGAGCATTTTGAACTTGGGGAGGTCACGCCTTGGAGCATCAAGGTTTGGGACGCCCTATTCTGGCCTAAGATAAAGACCTTCCTTTGGCTCCTTATGCAGGGAAAAACCCTTACCTGGGAAAATTTGCGCAAAAAAGGATTCTTTGGTCCCTCTATATGTCCCCTTTGTAGATCAGCAGAAGAAAATATAAATCATCTGTTCAATACATGTGAATGGGCCGAGTACCTATGGAAGTGGATAGAAACTACCATGCAACAAAACAATAGGGACAAAGACTCCATCCAAAACACCATATTGCATTGGCCTAGCGACTACTCTAACAATCTAAGAATTAACAACATCTGGAAAGTCCTGCCAGGGTTCATAACCTAGACCATTTGGAAAGAAAGAAACAGGCAAATATTTCAGAATGATCATAGGAACTTAGAGTTTTCGCAACTCACCTTAACCGAAAATGTTCGACAGCTGATCCTGGCAAAATGTAGAGCAGTTCCCGACAGCCAACTCTCAACCAGAGACCAGCAAATTCTGAAAATCTTCAAGTTGGATAATGGGCACAACATGGTAACCACAAGCAGCCAACAAGAACCTCGAACGGGGCCAATTGGATGGCACAACCCCCCTATTGGCTTCCTGAAGTTGAACTTCGATGGCGCCTCAAGAGGTAATCCCAGATTAGCAGGTATAGGAGGAGTCATCAGAAATCACAAAGGGGAAATTCTACACATTTACAATCAAGCCCTGGGAGAAGGTACCAACAACGAGATGGAATTTGCAGCTATGGAAAAAGGGTTACGAATTCTCAGATTGAACCGAACAGGCAATGCAATAATCGAAGGTGACTCAGAGGTTGCCATTACTGCGGCTAGGAAAATCTACAGCGGCACGTCGGTAGGCAAGGTAACGAAACATTGGCGTTTAGCTCAGGTAACAGATAACATTGCCAAAATGCTCGGGGAAATGAAAGGTCTCACCTTTCAGGCGATCCGTCGCAAGGCTAACACGGTCGCTGACTACCTGGTGAACTTCGAGATTGAACACCCCAACGCAAGGTGGGACAGCTGGTGGCAGGACATCGACTGCCCAGAGCTAAAGGAAAAGTGCATGCAGCTATCCAAGTTGGATATGACGCCGACAGAGATGGGCGATCGAACGATCGAATAACTTAATGAGTCCGGTGATTAGACATGCTGATTCAGCCAGCATCATTAAATCAGGCAAGAGCCGTAGGACGAATGACATAAGGAATATCTGTCAGACGCAGGCGATCAAGAGATACGCACCCCCCATGATCCGCTTTGAAATCAGCCACCGTAAGAAGATCAGGACAAAGCACACTTGGCAGGCTCAGGACGAAGAAGATGACGGTGATCGTAAAGGCCGACAATCATTTCAAGGTCTCACCATTCTCCCATCACGCAACAATTATGCCGACCAGACAGGCAAGTGGCACAGACAAGAGCAGCCACTGACAGATCACCTACCAGTCATTTGTTATTTAACAACCACCAAGGCCACAAGGAAAAGCAATGTTTTATCGCGTAGTAAGTCTGAGCCCGCTCCCTCTGCAAACACAGTGCAGGAACTCTCCGTGGCTACAGGCGACGCAATGATAGGGGAAGGCTGCCGAAACCAATCTGCAATCAAAGACCTCCAGCAAGCAAAGAACATGTACGAAACACGGACATCCCAGCGCAACAAGTGCAAAATAAGCGAACTGGAAGCCAGCGTTAAGGAAGAGGAAACACAGGTTTTAGACCAGCAAATTGGGAAGGAAGTGGATTGGCTCCTGGACCCAGGCACTACCCATACTCGAGCCACCCAGTTCGTCCGAACCCAAGTCGAAACATGGCGCATGAAGACCCTCCTCGCTAAAGTTCTGGATGCCCAGGAAGAGTAGGCAGAGCAGCTGCGCAATCTCAAGAAACACACTGAGGCCATGGAGCATGACCACATGGCGGTTGTGGAAAGTATTGAATTTAAGCTCTCCTCGCTGGACCAACAGGCAGACAGCATCAACAAAAAGCTCACTGTGTTAATCAAGCTCATGCGCAATGTCATTGGCAACGATAGCAAGCTCGCTGAGACTCAGCGTGGGGACTCTTCAGGCACCCAGCCGGGCAACCCTCCCAAGCCAAGACATGCCAACCGTTGACTGCAGAGGTCTTGTTCCTCTTTTTGTTGAACGCTTCCTATGCCTCCTCTTTTGCACTTCTTGCTATGTCTTCTGTACTTGGAACCTGTCAAGAGACTTCTCCGATAGATCTTCCTAGCCTAATGGTTTAGAATGTTTTAATTCTCTGCCACCCTGCGTGGTGTGCCTGTGTCTTTCATTTTCTAAGTAGCCAGGCCTGGTGTCTTGCGGCCATTAATCTTCTAAAGCAGAAGTTTTGTACTATACTTTTTCTCTGTTAATACAAAAGTTGATTTACACAAAAAAAATGTTATGTCTTGTTTTATCTTATTGATATCTTAGACGTTTCTTTGACTTATTATGGTTTTTGATTTTAAGTTGAATTATTATTAAAAATCTTTATGTCCATTGGAATTTAACCATTGCATTTCTTCATTATTTATTTACATTTTGAGACAAGTCTTTCCATCTTGATCCTAATGATGAACCACATTCTGTTGTTCAAGACACATTGGTCTGAAAATCATCATTTTCATTTAACTGAAAAACTTTTTCTAAACATTATGAATCACAGAAGTCTCTATTTGGAGAAAGTTGTAGTCATTAAACTAATGTAGTGTCATGGCATCCCCTTTACTGAGGGACACAATTTGTTAGGGGTACTAATGGAAAAGCAACATATGTAGAGTATTTTGACATGGACAACACATAATTGATTCAAATTCCAATGTAGTGACAATTGTACAGTTGGTCGTGTGTAGCCTTTTTTAATCGAACACAATGGAAGTGTAATCTAATACTAGTCCATTCTAGGGTGCCCATGAGATTAATGGATCTGGACACTTATACAATCTGTACACATCCTCCTATCAACCTGTATATAACTGAAAAGACATTAGTACATGTCCTTATCCAATCGCTCTTTTATACGCCGCCCAAACTAAAGTCAGGACTTGACCTCGATTGCCACTCACCTGATTGCCAGGGAACTATATTGAGAGAATGAAAAGGGATGGCCACAACCTCCTGCCTAAATTTCAGTTAACTAACTTATCCCTTAGCTCTTGTGTCTGCCATAATTCCTTGTTTCCATCTTCTCAGTTTGGAATTTATGTTGGGATTTGATTGACATGTGACCATCCTCCTCTCAATGTCATGAGGGATTTTACATATTGGATTGTGTTAAATATAGAATCTTTTCTACACTGATGTTGGTAGAAATAAATTTATAATATTTTATTTAATTGTATTTTTTATTTTTATTTTTTTGTGTGGTTCACCGTATCGGAGATCGATACTAGCTATATCCGCAAAAACCCAACCAAGTTTAGGTGGGTCGGTTATCTTTCATGTAGAAATTACTCCCAATAAGTGATCATGTCAATCTTGGTGGGACTAGAACTCAGGTGGGGAGTATAAAGGCAACATGTCCCTACCACCTGAACTACACCCACTTACATAATTTTTATTAGTATTTGGAAATATTTTTAATATTTCAGTGAAAACAATATCAATATATTTAAAAATTTATAAATAAATAAATAATATTGTAATAATATTTTTATAAATAATTAATAAAAATATATAATAAATAATATTATAAAATATTTTTATAAATATTTTAATTAAAATATATAAACAAATAATTTAATAATAAAACATAGTAAATAAAATAATTTAATTGAAAGAAAAATAATATATATTAAAAAAATAAATAATAAATTAATAAATTTAAGATATTATAAAAGACATTTAAACAAAATAGTATAACAATTTAAAAATAATATAACCATTTAAAAATATAAATGATGATGATGATGATTAACGTCCACTAAGACCAATGTGGTCTATCAGACCTCAAGAAAAGAAAGTCTAATTGTCATTCTTCAAAATCTTGTTTATGTGATCAAAGAGTAGGGAAAGAAGTGTTCCAAGATAGCTATAGTTGGGCTAGCTTAATAAGTCAAGAAGATTGGAGGTATGGGTGATGATAGGGAATTGAGAGCGGATGTGGGCAAGAGTCGGTTAGTCTAAAAGGAAGTGCTTTTCATCTTCCACCATCTTAGTATCACAAATATGAAAAATTCTACCATTCTAGGGAGTCTTGGGAGTATACCACCGCTAATCTCACTATGAAGCTCATGAGAGGTAGTTCTAATCCTAGTGATATTCATTTTCTTCTTGGTGCTAATCAACATAGAGAGATAATTCTGGTTATCGAGGGTGGGGTTTATCACCTCCTTATAGTACCTTAGCTTCCTTTTACCCTCCATCTCCTTAGCATCCCACCTCTTGTCCTTAAAACTAGAGGTAATAGTATCTTTGTTACTATCCTTGCTTCCCATGATGATTTCCTCCTTAATCCACCAAAGGTTGAGCCAAGACTGAGCATTCTGATGCCACCCGCACTTGAGGCGTAGGTGGGGGTTTTGACTAAATTTAGAAGCAATTTTTGGGAGCCTCTTGGATTCCATATTGTGAAGCTTTTTATTATACATCAGATATATAAACATAGCCACACTTTCAATGGGGGACATGCCAAATTCGATCAGGAGGATAGGATAGGGAGTATTTCCCTTGATCTTGAAGTTATAGGTTATGAATTGATTTTGAATCATTTCAATATTTCTCCATGAATCCCTATATATACTACACCCCCAAACTTCACATACGTATAAGATAACAAGGGTGATGAGAGTCTCAAAGAGGAACCTTTTTTTACTCCAAATGTAAAGATCAACTGACTTACAATTTCTTTCAAGCTCATAATAAGCTTTCCAACCTCTAATAATTCTTTTCTCGATGCTATAATTCTAGTTGACCTGATGAGGAAAGTCAATACCCAAATATTTATAAGAAGAAACTTGCTCAAGGAAATGGTTATCATAGACAAAATTGCCATGGGTGATCTTTTTGGATTTAATGATCATGACTTTAGTCTTGTTAGTAAAAATTGTCATACCCAGCTTGGAGCAATAGACATGAAGAGTCTTAAGCTACTTATCTAGGTCATCATGGCTTCGTGCAAGAAGAATGATATCATTAGCATAAAGGAGAAGAGTAATGATAATACCAGCGAGCTCGGTGCCTTTGCAGCCCGCAGTTTCCAGACACTCCTATAGTTTATCGATGTAAATACCAAAAAGGATAGGGGAAAGGGGAAAAGCTTGCTTAACCTAGTTATTACATTTAATATCTTTAGACCACCCTTCATTGGTTTTAAGCTTGGAAATGACAGTCTCGTAGAGGCAGATCACGATAATCCTCAGTTCAGCAACAACCATGATCTCTTCAAGCTTCGCCCAGAGCTTACCTTGGGGGACAATGTCGAAAGCTTTTCTAAAGTCCAAAAAACAACAAAAGAGATCAGTTTTAATATTGCGACATTCCTTCATGATAATCCTAAGGGTGACAAGGTGGTCGATGGTCGAGTGATGTCTCCTAAAACCAGCTTTCCCTTTAGCTCTTTTACCCTGGTTCTCAAGCCAAAGGCTAATTTATTTTTTTTTCCAGAATGAGCCCATAAAGCTTGGCTAGGATGGTCCTATAGTTATAGGGAATGCTTTTGTCCCCATTTTTTAAGATAGGCACAATAAGGCCTTGTGTCAAAAGCTTAGGGAAGCCATGCTTTACAACCAAATTGAGAAGCTTGTGGAGAATGATGAATGAGGATAGATTTTCCCATTTGAAAGATCTCAGCTTGGTAACCTTCAATATCTTGGCTTTCCCATTAGCGAGCTTATTAATCCCAAACTCAACATCTTCCAGAGAAAAAATATCATCCTTAATAGGAGTGTTTAAGATGGTGTCCATGGTGTCCGGAGAGTCATACAAATTCTTAAGATATTTATCCCATTTTTCTAGGGGGATAAAATGATTATCTTTAGTTTTACGAACAACCATATTCCACCAAAAATTTTTGGATGCAAATTTAGAAAGGTGGAGAAGATGCTCTTGTCTCTTATTAATATATGACCTCTTCTTCCTATTAATGCGACCTTTGTATATACTTATATTCTGGAGCTTAATGATTTCATTAGGGGTGTCTCTGATTGCTTTCCTCGCAATTTTATAGTGTTTGTCATACCAAGGATTGGAAGTTCTATTATTTTTCTTATACAAAGTCTTATTAGAGAATTTGTTAATGGTGGTGGAAAGGGCAGTAGTAAAATGGTAATAGATTTGATCAATGCTTTTATTGTGAGTTAGGGAGCCTAAATTCCTTTCCAAATCCCTTAAGAAAAAGTTGACATTACTTTTATTGAAGTGAATGTGACTTTTTATTTCGTTTTTCTCCTACATGTGGTTGGTATGCATAACAAGATGGAGGGACAAAGACAAAGGTTTGTGGTTAGAGTCATGCTCATACCCATTAAGAAGCTCGAAGTTTGTAATATGGTTGAGGACATGGATGTCAGAGATCGCATAATCCACAACGCCGCTACCCAGCCCGTGGAAATAGGTCATCTAATCGGAGAGATGCCATTTATTAGTAGCATTACAAATGATTAGGTCCAGGTAACTGCAAAGTTTGAGGAGCTTGGTGCCGAATAAGTTCTCTATAATGTCTTCAGATTTTCTCTTGAATCTATTAGCTAGATGACCATCCTCATCAAGCCACAAGGGGTTGGGGTTAGAGTTGTTACTTAACATAATAGCTTGGTTGGTAGCAGTTCGAACATTAAAGTCCCCAAGCAAAATGATATTGCCATCATTCCTTAGGTTGTAGATGTATTTTTCTAAGTTATTGAAAGGACAATTCTTATCCAGGTTGTCTTTCTTATAGGATGTAGAGTTGATAGGGGTGAAATAACAGATTGCAAGGAAGATCCTATTAGTTGTAGAATCAGAGATCTCGAGCAAAATGTATTGATTGAAGGGGTAAGCTTTATGAAGTTGGATGTGAGAGGAAACAATGTTCCTAATATAATAGACTATACCACCAAAACCTCTCCTGGAGGATTTCTTATTCCAGGCAGACCAAAGAGTGAACCTGTCAAGGTTAGGGACCCTAGATTCGTCATGCTCCCAAGTTTCAACTAAAATAATAATATCAATATCACCCGGGATCTAACTTAACATAGGACCTTTACACCATGGAAAACAACGATAGTTCCAGAAGAGGATCTAGAGTGATGCCATTCCCTATTTATTATTCGTATTTGGGACTCTATCTCTAATAATAGCTTTTCTATTCCTAATGATTGTCCATCTCCCCTCTTTTCTTGCCTCCTTGACATTTTATACTTATTTCCTAAGTTCAACTTGGTCTTCTGAAATGAGGCCTTCATTTAAAATAAATTAAAATAATAAGATTTGAATAAACCAACAATTTAATAATGTCAAAATATCAGGTTAATATGATAAAGTTATAAAATAAATTAAAATAATAAGATTTAAATGAAAATAAACTAACAATTTAATAATGTCAAGTTAACTCATATTTTATTTGGTTTGTTTTTGTGCTTTTTAAAAATTTTATTTTATTAGAAAAAATCATTATATTGAGAAGTTTTCTCTAAGCTTCTACACAGTTTATATCTAAAAAATTCACTCAATATGAATAACTATGGAAATCTCCACTCTCAAAAAATCATTATGTTTCATATTGAAATATATATCCTATTGTCAATTGAGTTTAGTTTAGGTGATTTGATGGAATAATTGTTATCATCCATATCCAAGTTCAAGTCTAGTAAGTTGATAAGTTTACACTTTGGAATAGAGTAACTTTGTTGTGCTCTTAGGTGAGTCTACACTGAGGACTGGCTTAGTACTAGTAACCTCTCTCTTGCCTTCAGGCTAAGAGGGAAATTGACTTTATTCCCAAGGCAGTAACTAATGCCCAACATTTTTTCCTTTGGAAATATACAACGTGATGATGATGAAGATTTTTGAAAAATTGTGAGTTTTCATTGGGTTGTCTAACGTTTCAGGTGAACAATTTTTGGAAAACTGTGAGTTTTCATTTGGTTGTCTGATGTTTGAGGTGAACAATTCACCTATCTTCAGGGACAAAAAGCTTATTTTTTATGATGTGAAGGTTGCCCAACCATGAATAAGTAGGGAAAAAAATAGTATGTCAGGGATGAAGGATGGAAGAAAAAGTGTATGTTAAGGTTGGTGAAAAGGAAATGAAGATGTTGGAATAAAATTTCATCAAAAATCAAATTAATGAGAATAATAAATTTATTTTATTTTGTTCAAAATGCTTTTCTTTTATTTTTATTTTTTTCAATGCGGTTTGCAGACGCTGGAGATTGGTGACCGCTACATCCACGAAATATTTGTACCAAGTAGATTCACCCAAAGGAATCACTTCTTGTTAGCTCAACCACAGAGCTTGACCCCGAGAGTGTCAAGAGAATTGAACTTGTGACCTCTCAATAACAAAGGTACTTTAACGATACATATTCGACCAATTGAACTAACCCTCATGGCTTAAAATGTTATTAATGTTATATAGAGAAAGGATAAATATTTATATCGTATCAGAATTAATTAATTAATTATTATTCATTTAAAATGAAGATTCACTTTTTTAATTTAAAAATAAATAATATTAAAATCAATATTGTATTGGATTAAAGTAGAATAGATTTCAACTTGAATATATTAGAACATATATTAGAACAAGAACCACATGGTGGCATGTCACTGCTTATTTGCATACATGAATTGTGTGCATATAATGCATATACTTTTTAGTCTATTTGATTGAAATGACGCTTGTGACACACCTTGGTGGAGAAGGGTCCCTTGCCCCATAAACAAAGGGGTTTCATACATCAATTTGTTATCTAGCTTAGTGGGTGATTGGGAGTACACTCCAATATATTTTAATTTATTTTTTCATTATTAATTTTTATTCCTCATATTTATAATTTATACTAAATGCCTTGTTGATCATTAAGATGATTAATAATCAAATTTTAAAACAATTAATAATATTTTTTGTTACAAAATATTCAAAATCTGAAATTAATTAAAATTTCATGAAACTTATACTTTTATATATTATCATAATAATGTAGCATATAAATCCACCTAAGATTAAGGAATAGATTCACATGGCTGAGGAAGAGGTGGTAAATGGTTGGGAAGATCACTCATACTCAAAGGTCTTGGCTTTGGTAGCAAATTGGGTGCTAAAAACTAGTCATGTTGGAGGTCGAAAAAACTAGTACTTGCACACTATCAATCTATAGTGGAAAACTAAGACTTTGCTTGAAAAAGTCCTCCTCGAACACAATGAAGAGAAGAAATAGATCCTTATACAACCTATGAAATATAGCTATAGCATCGTGACATGGAAAATATATTACCTTGAATTGAGGATGCACTCTTTAGAGGTATGGTTTCTTGTCCCCTATATAGACCAAGGGACTCAACCGCTATTGAGGTCTCAACATCCTTGTAGTTTCTTTCATGGTATTTCTCGATGGTGTTGAGCATTGTGCTTATGATTTTTTTTCTCAGTCTCATTGACTATTAAGGGAAACCCTTATTTTCTATTTAATAGGCAACACTAGCTAGTTGATGACCCTATTTTGTTATCTACTATGTCCATCTTTTTTAGGAGCACATGCATCAAAGTCAGATACAATTTTTATATTGTTATGAATAATACTTTTTGGACTAAAGAAATTATATACAATTTTTATGTTGTTATGATGAATACTTTTCAGACTAAATTCATCTTGGTTTATTGTTGGTCTAATTTCCCTCATAAAAACCACTGCCACCTAAGAATTAATATAAATTAATTCTATTTTAAAAACAATATACATATCTTTAACTTACACAAAACCCCATTTTTAAATTTAAAAATATAAAATAAATTCTTTTAATAAATTAAAATTAACTATACAAAATTCTTTAATCATACATAATATATAATATAATATATAATATATATATTAACAATTTTTAATAAAATACAAAATAATTATACTTTGTCACATCTACAAAATTGTTAAAAATATTTATCACAAATTAATCAGAATTATAGCAAGACAAAACTGTTTATCATTCTTTTTATTTTGCTATGGAATTTCTATAACTACACACTTTCAAAAATACTTATTTTAAATTATAAATTTCTTTCCAGTCTAATCTCTTTGCCCTAAAACATAGTTTTAAAAAAATATTTGAATATAATTTAAGTAAGTGTATCTTTGAAAGTAAAAATTTCTATGATATCTTTAAATATGTGCTGTAATAAATGATTAACTATTTATATTAAAACAAACCATATAAAAATTAAAATTTTAACTGTATTAAAATACCTACTATAATATAATACACTTGAGATATTTAAAAAACATTTAAATTGAGATTTTAATTAAAAAAAGTGGCTTCTTAATTAAAGAAAAAATAGACTCCTAGTTATTTACCTCACATTAATGGATTATTCAATTCCCACGTTTTAAACTATGAAAAACCTCTCATATTTCTTAATCACAATAAGTTTAAAATTAGTAATTAAACAACTGCAGCAGGCAGTGTGAAATGCCAAACACACTGACGTTAGATTTTAGTTATTATTCCCTGAAGACCTTCAAATAAGAATTGTGCAACACATATATAACAAAATTGATGAATATACCATTCGATCCTTACCTGTTCCGAGTCTTACCAACTTCAAAATATTGGCAGTTATTTTTGACATTTTGGTCTGCCAAATATAGTTGAAAAATATTCCTTAGGTGCATATATTTATTTGACCTACGCTATTTTACAAAACGTTGAATTTATCTATATTCAAAAGTTTAAGCACCTGAACCAGTTTATCTTTCTGAATTCTCTCGTTTATTTCCAGCATTACGTCGGAATTGATTTTTTCATCAATGTGAGAACGGTATTCTTGAATTTTTCGTACATACTGTGCTCTTGGAATATTGTTTCATTTTCTAACAAAGTTTTTTGTTTTTGTTGAATTTATCCATATTCAAAAGTTTAGGCACCCGAATTAGTTTATCTTTCTGAATTCTTTCGTTTATTTCCAGCACATCAATAGCCTAATATTTTGTGTGAGAACTATATTCTTGAAATTTTCGTACATACTGGGCTCTTTGAATATATATGAAATGTTGTAGACCATCTTGTGTGGTGGGCCACCAGTTTGAATAGTGGTTTGCAAAGAAAAGTCGGGCTCAGTATATGTGAAAAAAAAGTCGACCTCCCAACCAGTGAGAAACCTAACCTTGATTAGCCGGAGGTTAAGGTTGGGCCTTGGAGCTGAGCCACAGAGGGAATGCAGAGAAAGACCCAACTCCTGACTTATAGTGAGTCTGGTGGCTTTCTTTTTAATGTTCGGGTCATTGTAATGAGGGAGAATGTTTTTCTAATGTCATTTAATAATAAATAAAAAAATAATAAATAATATAAATATTAAATAAATAAAAATAAATAAATTAATTAGATGTTTAAATAAATATAAAATAGAAAAAATATAAAAATCAGTAAAAGTTATCAAAAATAAAAAGAAATAAAATAAGAAAAATAGTAAAAATCAGTAAAAGTATCAAAAAGTAAAAACAAAAGAATAAAACAAGAAAGCAATAAAGTTGCATGTTAATACATATAGTGTGTGCATGTGGTTCCCTTTTTAATGTTTGCTCTATTTAATAGATGGGGAGCAAGATGAGAGGCATTTCATCATTCCACGATTTCACTATCCATTCTCTTGGGATAATAGTGTTGTGAGACAAAGGATACCCTTGCAGTAGTACGTTGATTGAGGGCTCGAGGGTGGCTAGTTGTAGCAAGATTTTGTGTAACTGAGCCTACTGTTGGGTGGAGAGTTGTCCCCAAGACTTTGTTGCAGGTAGTAAAATTCAACTAGTGTTCAACTAGCGTTCCCTAGGTAAGTTGTCTCTCTTCACTCATATTTTTGTAATTTAATGTTAACTAGTGAATAAATTGCTTGTTGATTATAAATCGCTTGATTAATCTAATTAATTATGTGTTGTTATTTCGGGGCTGTTACATATGGTATCAGAGCTAGGCTCAAACATTTAAGGCCTATGAACATTTTAATGTAGAAAATTTTGATTATCAATAATATTATTTTATTAAAAAATAAATCAAAGATTCATAAAAATATTTTAATCGAAAAGACAAAGCCAAAGCAGAGCTTAAATCTCAGTGGAATCTATATACAAACAGTGGGATATATATATATATATGCTCTCACAGAAGCATGTATTGCACTGCAATGACTTCTGACGAAATGGACTCGAAGAACACCAGAAACCCATTTTTGATATATATATATATATATATATATATATATATATATATATATTAATATATATATCCTCCGACAGAAGCAGGATTTACTTGCAATGACTTTCGAAAGTGGACTCGAAGAAACACCAGAAACCCATTTTTGGTAGAGTAAGAGAGATAGGGAAAATATATGAAGCTATTAATTGTATTCCATGCCCATTTGGGTTTTTGTTTTGTTTCTTTAAAAGGTTTTCTTGGTTTTCTCTTTCAGTTCCCGGAAAAATTTAAATGATTGAAAAATAAAATAAATAATTAAATACCCATTTTTTTTTAATTGTTCAGAAATTAAAATGAGTAAATACCCTTATCAGATAGCAGTGGTGATACGGGTTTTCCATGTTTTTACTCTAGATGTGAAATGGGTCGCTATATATTTATATTTATATTTATATTGTTTATGCTGTGCATGGTCTATAAACCCTTCATTTTTATTGATTTTCGAGCTTCTTATCTTTTCTTTGCAGCGGATTTTGAATGAAATTCAAAGTAGATGTGCCATAAGTTTTTTGTTTTTGTTTTTTTTTTTTTAAATGGGCTCTAATACCACTTGAATTTTACAGTTTTCTTTTCGTAATTTAATGGAGAGGGCAACTGTGTTTATTTTCACCATGGATCTAGTTTGGGAAATGAGTGCTGTAAGTGGGTTTCTTATCAACTCTAAACATTATCCTTGTCTTGATGATGGATGTAGCTGGTGATCCAAAACATTGACATAATTTTAATATGGCTACATGGTTCTTCCAAATTATTCCAATTATATAGATATTTTAGATTTTGGTTCCCACAAAAACGTGCTTGAATTGACTGACAATGAGTGTCATTCTGATTTTTGATTAACTATTTTATAGTTCTTTTTAGATTCTTGACCATCTGGGCTATTATCTCATGACAATTTTATAGTTCTTTTCTTAAATTTATATCAAGCCCACAGTGTAGTTGGGCTACTGAGCATTGCTCATTTTATTCCTCCTCTTTATGTTTCATTTCTACTCTTTATGTTTTAGTATCTCTGTCTGTCACGGTATCTAATTTTGAGACCAGTTAATGACAATGCATTTAATTAGGTAGTTTTAGTTGTATTTTAGTGAAATTTCCCAAAATTGGTAAGGATTCGGTCCCTGTTATCTGTTCGGTGTTTTTTTTAGTAGTGCACTGTAGCGTTTTTAAATTACCCTGTGCAAAAGATTACTTCATCGCCCTGATTTGAAGTACATGCTAAATTCTCCTCTTTGTACCTTTTGTTTTGTCCCTTCTCTGGATTCTAGATAAACATATTGATGTGTCCGACAACCTATAAGATAAGTCCTTGGGCTTATCACAAGTAATACTCTGAGAAGTTCTTTATTCTGCGTTGAGCATACAACACATCTATTCTACCTAATGTGAGAACATTAACTCTGTAGGGGCTAATTACATATTTTTTTTTTTTGAGAGCCTAATCTAGGAACTGCCATATTTTTATTAATTATTTTCTAAGGCAATGTCTGGGCTGGCCGTGAGTTTATTCTGACTTCTTTTCATCAAGGTCGTAGGGTTTCTAGGCCTCCTTTCTCTTCCAATCCATGAGCAAATTTTTGAGATACTGTTATCAAATTCATGGGCATTTCTAAGAGTACATTTGTCAAAGATTTGAGGCATTTAAAGGTTTAAAGTAAAGTTGTTTGGGGAGTTTTATAGTCAAGTTGTCCAACAAATTTGTATCTATTAACTTATTGATCTCTTGTAGCTTGAGAAAAAAAATTGATCAGTCCATATTCAACAAGTTTCTTTAGTGTGAAGTGCACTTTTTCTTTCTAAAGGGTCCCTCTCATTCTAATTCTAGTGATTCTTCATCGTGTTGCGAAATTTGAAATTAAGGAGACAACTTCACTGTGTATTCAAACTCACTCATTGCAGAAATCCATATTAATATGGGACTACTGAATTGGCAAATTGTAGGTTTCTCTGGCGGACATCTCCTCTTTCACTTAATTTTGATCTTGTATTCATACATCAATCGATTGTGAATTGGAAGAATTACTAATTTGACGTTGCATGCTAACTGTTTGACGAAATGTGTTCTTGAAAATTTTGCATTTGCTGAACAATTAGGCTCAAATTTGTAGGCTGCTCAAATTTGTAGGCTGGAATGCCCACTTTATTTGTAGGCTGGAATGCCCACTTTATATGTAGGTTTAGACTCAAATTTGTAAGTTGGAATGCCTATTCCTGGGTGATTTCTTCAAATTCAAAGAAAATACATCTCAATTCTGTTTCAGATTTGTGACTCTGTCTTCTTGCTACCCTATTTGAATGTTGTCCATGTATTTAGTAAACACGCTAATTTTAGAGCTTCCTCTGTTCTATTGTTGTCTGAAAATACGTGCTTCGTTTTGATAATAGCTCCATTTGCATGATGGAAACAATAGTTTTTCTTGCATACCTTTGGTTGAAAGTCTACCTGTTGAATCATTAACATATTTGATCATTTTTTATTGGTACAGAAATGTTATTCTTAACCCAATCATACTTCTTGTAGTTTTGAAATTCACCTATTTCTAACACATGCTAAATCCAGGGGAAAAAAACATTGTAAGTGAAATCTGTAAGTTTGGATTAGTTCACTTTAAAACCACAAAACATTCCATCAGAAATTCATCATTCCCAACATGTGTATAATTATGATTTGTTCAAATCCCGTATTCACAGGATGCTACCATGGATGATAAGACATGGAAGATATTTTTGGGTCAATATGTGTAGTTTATAGCTATTTTGGGGCTAATGCTGTTGAACTGAGAAGTATCCATGGCTGAACGTACTCGTGGAAAGGATTTGCTATTGATGCCACAGTAAAAAAAAACATCGACATGCCTAAAAATTATTGACCTTTATCTTTAGCCAAAATATCTGAGGATCAATTCATCAAAAACTGTGTAACTCAACGTTCATGGATTGTTGATGTAAATCAGTGTCGCAACGGGTTTTTTTTGCATTTTGGAAAAAGCCAGGGTTGTTCTGTATTTTTTTAGAGTCAATATTTTGCCTGTGTGGACCGTGGGAGAAGCAAATCCCTGATACACAAAAGACTCATAGAGAATTTTACCTGTCTTGCTTCTAGCATGGTGAATAGTTGATTTCGTCCATCTATCGTGGTTTCCTCTTTAGCGTGCTATCAAGTACCATAGGTTGATAGAAGGTAACATGTTGTCAGGAAGGAAATGCCAAGACTCAAGGTACTAGATTAAATATAAAAATTAATTAAATGAAATGTTCAAATATATTAGCATAAGTTTAGGTGTATTTTTAGTAGTAACTGGCGATATAAGAAGATGGTTTTGTATCTATGTTGCTGCTTATTTTTTTTTCAACTTTTGTAGTTTTGTAATTCACGTGCTTCCAGATTTTTTTATGTGCTTTTGCCTGTTCTGTCAAAATGACATCTTTTTACCATGCATTTGGATTGGTATGCAAATGTACAAAATGTGTTATGAACAGGAGTGAGAAAGGGCCTTTTGAACTCTTTTTCTAGTAATTAGAACATTCATATCATTGTTATGCTAGGTCAAACATTAAGTTTCTATTTGCATTTTGTGCCCTGGAATTGCATTTTGTAAAGAAACTTTCTGATCTGTAGGGTTGTTTCTATTGTATTTCTAGAAGCTATATTTTTTTTACTGGCATTTTCTGCTAGCTATTTTTGGTCTAATATTTTTTTTTTTCTATCACACTAATTTGTATGCTTTTATAGCTCTTATTGAAGGATAAATGTTTAATTACTCATTCATTAACTAAATCATCATCTATTTATTTAGCATAAGTATTCTTGTCTCTTAGTATGCATTGGATTTTCTCTATTTACATTTTTTATTGGTATTTTTTGGGTTGACATATATTGGAAGACAAGCTACAACTTGATTGGCAATGGTACAATGAAGTTCTGATGCATATTTGGTAAGATATTCAGGTTTTTGAACAACAGATTGATATAAAGTTGACATTTTCTTATTGGTTCAGTTTTTGTTATTGAAAACCTTTGGATCTCCTCACTAACTGCATTTCCACGTTTGCACAATCAAAAATCTACATTCATTTCATAGTTGAGTTGCATAGTCATGTCTTTCTTGCTATCCAAGTCTAGTTTATGGTTGAACTGGATTTGCAAATTGCTGTTAGTAGTCTCTGTTGTGCTTGGATACTATCAAAAGATTCACTGGTTTCTAACTGTCATATGACAAAGTGAAATCCTCAACAAAGGTATATAGTATTGTTGTGATTCGTTGATTCATCATTGGAAGAAGTTTTTTTTGTTATCCTGTCATTCAACAACTTGTCTATAAATGTGTTTGAGTGAAGCAGCTTGACAATATCTTTTTGTTTGTATTCTCCAAAGGATTGTTGCTTGGTCCTGTTTCATTTGGACATTATTGGTGAATCTAAGTTGACATCTCATTTACCATTTTCCAAGTTTTGTTTTACTAAAAGATCTTTCCTTATCTCAAATTTTTAAGTAAGAGAAAGGACACTATTGGCATTATGAGATATTGTTCTAAAACATTGTCATTATTTTATGGTTTCAATCTGATCTAAAAACATAGAGATAATATTCCTTGAATGCTGATCATTCACTATTTATTTGGGATTGTTGTTTTCATTGTCCTTTAGCGATAGCAGTTTGCTTGGCATTTCTCTAGTCTATTATTGCAAGAACACAACTCTCTGAATATGATCTTCTCACGATTCCAACAAATCCTTGATGATTAAGATGTGGTGAACTAATTAGGAGTGCTTACTTAGCTAAGACAAATACTTTTTTGGAGCATCTAAATCATGTTTTATTGTTTAAACTTTATGATACATCTAAATCGTACACTATGATTTCAGTTTAGTTTAATTAACTGTTATGATGTTGAGTATAATGTTACATGAGGTTTCATGATTCAAGGTTAATTGCATATAGTGGATAAAGTTGTCTAAGGAGAAATGGAAAGGATAAACTTGCAAATTTTCTAATGATGATAACTAATGATAGCTCATGTGATTATGGCCAACTTGGATTAGATGCTTAAAGTGGTCGAGAGGAAGTGTCACAACAAGGGTAAGAAATCAATAAGAAAAGACAACCTATTTTAGAACATAATGGAAGAGTTTGGTATAATCATGACTTGAGGTATCACTATAAGGTCTATCTAAGGATGATGCGCATAAAGAAGAAAATATTGGCAATCAACTAATGAAGTTGAATGATCATGGTATTAATGAAGGTTAGTTTGAAGGAACCTTGAAGGTATGATGACATAGATCCATAATAAAATTGATCAATTGGAGGAGATAAGTTGTGTGCATGACAACATCTCTAATAGTTTTTCCCTCTAATGGGAGAGCCACATTGTAAAGTTTTTCATAGGTGACTAACTATATGCATGAATTATGGATAACAAGATGTATGATCAAGCAATTTTATTAGGTTGATGTCTTAAAAGAGGAAATGATAAGCGGATTACATTTGGTAGCCATCTTAATGAATTTATTTATAGCATATTACCCAAGTTGGGGAATAGTAACAATATTTCCAAAGTGTATCAATGCTATGCTTTTAAGAGAGGAGGAAAAGAAACCATAATGACTAGAGGTGAGAAATTAAATTAAATTTAATAAAATAGAATGAAGTGAAGAAGTTTCCATTTTTGAAGCTAATAGACATGGAATATTAGGAAATTAAGACTAGGAGAAAAAATAAAAATATATCTATGAATATCTGGTAGGAGGAAATGAAGGGATTTTCTATCAAGAAGAAAGTTCTTTTAAGGGTATTGATGAGTGGACCAAGAAACATGATTGGTAATGGTCATAGTGATGATCTACATAGTTTAAAAGTGTGAAGATATGAAGTTGAGAAGTTTTGTTTCCATAGCATTAAAAGAAGTTGTTTCCACAGAACACCACACATTTAAATTTTCATGGACAATGATGGTAGTAGTGTTTCCAACTGTTTCAAAATCTAAAATAAGGATACTATTTAATGAGCAAGAATCTCTTGTCCAACTTGAAGAAGGGTAAATTTATGATAAAGCAATCAAGTGGTATTGACATAGGAACTTGACGAGATAAGAAAATATTTTTTGTGGATGAAAATGATAATTGTTAAGTGATGTATGTATAAGTCAACATGGATCAACAAACCCTCATGCAAGTAAATTAAGCATGATATAAAATAAAATCATGATGACCTAGTGTTTATATGCAATTGCCTATAACGGTATTAGAATCAGTAAGCCAAAGGGTAAATGGATGTAAAACCAAAGGATTTTAATTGTGAGATAGATGATTTAAAAAATAAAATGATTGTATAACTAGTAATATCTTAACAATGAATTTCACTAGAGTTTCCTTGGGGAAAGCATAATATATGACGAGATATTAAGACTCAAGATGATGAGGCTCATGTGAAATTTAACGATGTACTTAGATGATTATACATATGGTGTAATTGGTCAACTTCCTAGTTAAAAGAAGTGGAAATGATTATTGAAAAAGTAATTGGTATCTTGATGAAAACATAACACAAATAACACTGATGAGATAACATAGATCCTAGATGGATGTTGAATCATCTTAATTCATAGTTGAATGTTTGTAAAGTAAATGAAATTGATTTTTCTGATGAATCATGATAGGAATGCTTATAGAGTATTATTCTATATTTGATAAGCATTGAGATGTTTCTCATATTGATGATGTTTCATGATATGATGGTATGAGGGTGATCATGCACATGTGGTTCATATTTATATGGTTGTTACAATAGTGATGATGTATCTTTATGATGATGATGATATGCATATACATTATGATGCTATGTCAAGGTATATTGACAATGTATTCATTTACCACGTGATGATATGTATTTAATGTTGAATACTCATGATGGATATGATATGCATAACATGGCATAGGAATTATGATGCTACAATATGAGGTTTATTGACATGTGGTTTATTTATTATGTGAAGTCATGATATGTCTTCGATGCAAATATATTGATGTTATAACTTATGATGGTATTTCATAAGATGAATCATGAGATAGTTGCGTACAAATTTATGACATGCATGAGCATGCAGTTCGTTATTATTCATAATGTTGCAATTAACAATGATGAATGTCACATGATGACATGCAAGACTTGACAAGTGGATTATTTTCTATGATGGTATAGCTAATGCATTGGTTGCATGTTGAGGTGTGATGATTGACAGGACCCTCAAATGGGCCGAGAGGGCCAAATTATTTGATGATCTTGTGCGAGCCCATACGCACGAGGGAGAATAAGTAACACCATATAGGCTGGGGACAAACTCAATCAACACTACATATGCCAGTGGTTCCTTTGTCTTTTGTAGCTCTTGATGGATAGCTCTTGAAGGGCTATGAGACTATCTTGATGAGGCCAAGTGCTTGATATTCTAGGCTAGGTGCTTAGTATTGTATTGGGATGTCGAAGTCTAGTAGGGGTGTAAGGACTTCGATGCCTGGGGTTGTGCGCCTTAGTGAGTTGTGGAGGGAGTGGGCCAACTTTGCGAGATGTCTAGTGACATTGAGCACTGTATCGGATGCCTGCCTTGGGGCCTTGGGGGCAGATGAGGTTTGAGTCAGGCGTGAGCCTTGGAGCCAGCCTTGGACTAGGATACAGACTGAGGAGGCTTATGCCTGATTCCAAAAGTGGGAAAAAGGACAGAGATTCCTTAGTGTTTCTCGGGTGTTGTGAAATTTTTTATGCATGTTGGTTATACTAGTTCAACAGAAGGTGCCGAGACTATTACATGAAGTAATAAATAATAAAATAAATGTAATGTCCCTTAATAATAAATAATAATAATAAAAAAAAAACTTAACTTTGGGACGAAGTTCCTTAAAGTGGAGGAGTATGTAATGTTACTTAATAATAAATAATATAAATAATAAATATAATAATAATAAATAAATAAAATAATTAATTAATTACATGCTTTAAATAAATATAAATAAGAATAAATAGGAAAATAGTAAAAATCAGTAAAGCTATCAAAAAGTAAAAACAAAAGAAATAAAACAAGAAAAATAGTAAAAATCAGTAAAACTATCAAAAAGTAAAAACAAAAAAATAAAGCAAGAAAGCATTAAAGTTGCATGTTGACACATGGAGTGTGTGCATGTGGTTCCCCTTCTAATGTTTGCTCTATTTAATAGATGGGGACGAAGATGAGAGGCATCCCATCATTCCATAATTCCACCATCTATTCTCTGGGAGAATAGTGTTGTGAGACAAAGGATACCTTGGCAGTAGTACGTCGATTGAGTGCTTGGGGGTGCCTAGTTGTAACAATATTTTGTGCAACTAAGCTTACGGTTGAGCGAAGAGTCGTTCCCAAGACTTTGTTGCAGGTAGTAAAATTCAACTAGCGTTCCCCAGGTAGATTGTTTCTCTTCATTCATATTTTTGTAATATAATGTTAACTAGTGGATAAATCGCTTGATTAATCTAATTAATTGTGTGTTGTTATTTTAGGGCTGTTACAGTTTCAAATAAACTCGACGAACAATGATGAAGTCAAGAAACCATTTGTAAATAAAATTGAGCCTTGAGGGAAATTAAAATAGGCTGCTTGAGAAGTGAAAGCGACGACGAAGACAACATTGAATTGTAATTGCACAACTCTAACATGATCTACCTCTACTTTTGGGATTTCATTTGAGGCAACACTTAGTTGAATGACATGAGCTTTGATTTCAATGGATTGCAGTGAAGACTGTTAAGGTTGTTAATGAAGGACAACTCATTGACATTGGAGCTCACGATTTTTCAGGTAGCCGTTTTAGTATTTGATTTTTCAGGTAGCCGTTGTAGTATTTGTTTTTACTAATCTTGTCGTGCCAACTTTCTCTGGTTACCTAAACTATGAAATTTTTTATTTCACTGGTTTAGTATGGGCGCCACTTTCTCCGGTTACCTAAACTATGAGATTTTCTATTTCACTGGTTTAGTATGGGCGCCACTAAGGAACATCCTTCATGGTTCTCATCAGTTGATCCAAAGATACGAAAGCAATAATATTATTTAAGGAGGTTATTGAATCCCAGTGAGTAGTCAAATACATGTTGCATGAATGGTCAATGACATATCCATTACTATGGTGGACTTAAAAGATCAAATCCAAGTTCAAGTTTTCTCCTAGGCAAGCAAGGAGAAGGCATTTGATCCTAAGAATTCAGAGTAAACATTGACAGTCAAGAAAAAAACTCCGGGTGCTGTAGGAGCATGTGGCTTCTCGATATATCACTATTGAGTACATCCTCCACAAGACAAGTATCAAAAGGCTGATGGAATTTCACAATGATATGATGTGTTCGAGCAATTTAATACTAAGAAGTTTAGGCACCAAAGAACATAAATAAGAAGATAAGATTGCTGAATTTTCATATTTTTTCCTGCATGTTGTTATAAATCTACTGATTGAGGTAAAATTGAAGAAGACTTAGAAGTACCCTGATCGATTTCTTTGAAGGATTAATTCAGTTGGCAACTACTTATGTTCTTGAGTAAGAAACTAATATTCATTTGATGATACAGGAAGGAGAAACTGAGGAATAAAAGCCTTATAATCACCAGGAAAGCTATTCATAAAAGATTTACAAGACAACATGAGGTGCATCCCACGTAGTTGCCTCGAAGCTGGGCTATTGCGCTGCAGAAGGGCAATCTGATGAAATTGATGGTGTGAGGAAGGGGAGTGATAAAGAGAAGAAGGGAAATGTAGAATGAGCGGGTGCTGTAGTGGCCTCTTTTTTAGGCATAAAGCACCAGGAGGAGGATGGCCTATAGTCCCCTCATGATATGCAAGCAAAGAACACGCAGGTATCTGCTTGTATTTGTGTTGCTGCTTTGGCATGAATAATCTCGAATTTATTCAAATAGTTTTTCTGGGATGCAGAAGAAGAGAATGAGGAAACGGTTGAACCACAGTTTTGGGATGCAGACACAATAGCAATCTTTCTGACAAATTATTATGATTCATTATGACTAGACTGTATTCATTAGGATTAGCTTGAAACAATTTTTATATGAGTGCAAGACAAGGATCCTTGGTTGCTTCTTTTGTTAATATTTTAGGTCTTCATTGGTATTAGGAAAATATTGTGTTAAGAAATTACCATGCAGTTCTTCTGTAACTTCCCATTTTTATAAAATTTTTAATTTTGAAAGAAAACTATTATGTAACAGACTCACAGATCTCTACCTCTGCGAAGTTTTTCATTATCAGAGTATGGTATCTCATCCAATATTTCATTTCCCGCACGTTGCTCCTGAAAGCGTGGAAGGATGATGACCTCTCGCTCGCTCTTTCAGATTGAGATGATATAAGTTTGATTTATTCTATAAATTATCACAATTTGTATATGTACTTGAACCCTCTACATGCACATTATTGTGGCAAAAGGTTTATTTTTTATTTTTATAATATTTTGGTTTGTATATAAAATTAGAGTTGAGTATTTTAGTTATGGGAATATATTAGTATCAATTTTTTAGTATTGTTTTTTAGCTAAGAAATTATTGGAAGATTGAACCAACTCATCATCTAAAATATATTGAATTATCAAAGCTAAAAACAAAAAACTAATAATTTCATAAATTATTTTTATTTTTTAAACATTAAAATATCATTTTATTTCATTGGATATATCTAACACAATTTTTTTTATATTCCAACTGAGTATGGCAACACGTGGTAGACATTTAATTATATATATAAAAGTCTCATATTCTAAAACAAAAGGCCGAATTTGAATTAGGGGGTTGAATAATGTAATCCACTCTACCGCTTTGGAAATTTTGATTACATAGTACAAAACGCTCAACTAGGCGTAGCAATTTATGTTCAAATTGGTACGAGTTATTTACAATACTTTTATTAATTGCGGCTATCACTAACTTGACTATGAATTTGTCTATTGTGTAAAATCCATCACCATAGCGTCCGAGCATTGGCTGTGCTTTCAAAACATTATACATTGGACACAAGAACACATATAGATGAATATGAGTGTTGTGAGATGTGTGATGGTCTGTTAAGTGTTGCTTCACTTTCCGCATCCGCTCTATAATGGCTAGTTTATCACAAAGGTGCCGCATTTTATGTTACATATAGAAATATGCAGAAATACAGTAACTAATCTACACATTTTTTGGGCAGTGGTAACAGGAACCATCTTGTGAGTAATAGAATGAAAATGATAGGAATTTATGCAATTGAAAGCCAACTAAACTCCTCACTGTGCATCTAAGCTAATTCCAGAACAATCCAAAAAATTTCACTCTTAATATCTTCACTTTTGGAAACCATCATATCTCAAATTCTAAATTTTAAAATATTAGATTATCTTCTGAAAATTTTTAAAATATTAGATTGGATTCTGAATTTTAAAATATTAAGTTGGATTCTAAATTCTAAAATATTAGATAATTGAATTCAAATTATAAAACATTGCATAAAACTAACCGAAAATATCGCATACAAGACTTCATATGAAAACCACACATGGAAACGACCCATGGCCTATGGAGTTGTCCAATCCCTTATGTTGTAAACACATCGCTAACACCATGAATAATGCAATAACATATTGTATAATCTTCGCCAAATTGAGCTGAATATGGTCTTTATGTGTATTAATTAAGATGCATTTTGCTTCATATTAGGTGAGAGGGAAACTTCTTCATTGTCTGGCTTAGCGGGTGCAAAATCTATTAGATCTAAAAGCCGCTAGGTTTTTTGAATTATATGCTACAACCAAATCAAAATGTGCTCTAATTTGTTTCCATTACACGGTTCTGGAACTTCATATATCACAAAAAAGAAAATGGAAGAAAACCATACGTTGAAGCGATTCGGAAATCATATATTTGGAGCAGTTTGATGGTTATCAAATCTTGGTTTTGTGGAAACCTAAGGTGGCTTGTAGGTAATGGTGACAAGATCTTTATTGGCCTGGATGCTATTAAAGGTATGTTTGGTTATCATACTCTATCTCCACAAATCATCTTCTCCTTTCACCATATGGGTATTTGCCATTTTGGTGATCTTAAGCATCTGTTCCCTAATCAATTTCCCTACTCTGCTTGGCCTCATTCTTGGGATTTGGGTCTCAACGTTGTTTTTAAAGTCGAACAGGAGTACTATAGGCTGAAACTCATTGAGGCAGGGATCATGCTATTTGAGAGGTGTGATTCTCTTGTCTAGGGTGGACGTGCCACTGATGGCAATCTTGCTGCTAGTGAAATTTCTTCATACATCTTTGATTCCCCTTGTTCCTGCCCCAATGATGAGTGGACTGTGGCTATGTGGAGATGGGAAACTCCCTTGAAGATCAAGTGATTTTCTTGGTTGGCTCTTTTCAATCGCATTTTGACCTGGGATAATTTGATGAAAATGGGCTATAATGGGTCAAACCGATGCCATTTTTGTTGCTTTGCTTTTGAGGATATAACACATATGTTTCTAGGATGCCCACATGCCAAGTTTATCTGGGATCAAGTGGTGGTTTCATTGAAAATATCTTGGATTGCCTATTATACTGGAAACTGGAACATAGGCCATTCCATTATTTGGCCTTATATGTTTTTTGGGGTATTTGGCGTTCCAAAAACGCCTCTATTTTTTAGAATATTTTTTATGATTGCCAATCTAGCAGTGTTAAATTTTTCGGCCATTTTTCAGAAACTAGTCCATGGTTCCCCTCATCTCCATGACGCTCTGTTCTATTAAGGGATTTGGGTGATAATTTTCCTTTGGGATTCTTCGATGGGGTCTCTGTTGATGGTTCATGTGGATGCAGGGCTCTTATCCTTCTCTGCCCTAGTAGGGAATACCATTTCTTTTGAAATGGTGGCAGGGGAACTAACAATCGGGCTGAGATAGTGGTGTTGTGGGAATTCTCCAGAATGCAATGTGGCTTGCCATTGGTTCCTGTCATAGATTGGTTGCAGGGGCAAAACTCCCTGGAGGTTCCTCTGCTTCACCATTGGATGGTCAACATCAAGTCTCTTCGTTCCTCCTTCTTTGATATCTCCTTCATGCATGTGTACAAAGAGCAAAACTTGGTTGTTGATGTTCTATCTAAGAGAGGGATCACTCTCTGTCCTGGTTTTATGTTTTTTGAGCTTCGGATTGATGGCATTGTATAGGAAGCTCACTCCGCCTAATCCTCTGTTTTGTTTCCTTTGGGGATGCCTTTGTTTCTTAGTTTGGTCTATCTTTTCTCCTCTGTCTTGGCCTTGTCTGTCTTTTTCTGGTGCTGCCAATGTTGGTTCTTAATGATTTCCTCTTTGCTTCTTTGGTCTGGTGTTGGTCTGATTCAATGATTTCCCTACTTCTCTTTGGTTTTTGCTGTCTATAAAGCCATATGTAATTTCTCATTTGATTAATGAAGAACGAAAGTTTTTTTTGTCTGAAAAAAAAAAAAAAAAAATAAAAAAATAATAAAAATGGTCGAGTTTAGAAATCTTGTAGTCATGTCATTTTCTATGTGGAAATTCTCGCCATTGCTACTCCTGAGTCTATTGTTCAAGTAGACCTCACTATTGGTTATTATAAAAGAGATGTGAGGGTTGCAAATGTTTATTAATTTTATTTGGAGAGGTGATTTCTTCACATTTATTTGTATGTTAGTTTCGAAATGTTAAATTTATTTGTAATGTGAATTCTTCTTTATTTATATGTCTCTTTTACAATTTAATTAATGTGGTCATTTCTATAGTGGATTAATTTAACATATATTGACTTAACAGACACTCTGATAATCCTTGGAGTTGAATATAATTGTATTACAAATTTGTTACAACGTTGCAATAAAGGGCTTGAATGGCGTTGGTACAACGTTCCAATTTTTTCGCCATGGTTTATTGTTGTGGGCCAGTGGTTGGAGGTCGGCCCACAGCGCAACCCCCGACCTCATGCGTGGGTTGGAAGTTGACAGTCAACATTCTTGGCTTAGAGTCTGGCAAGCAGAAGAGCAAGCGAATCCTAACCTCTAGTTAGTCTGACTCTTCGACCTGCACGGTGTGTGTTTAGTGTAAATACCTCATCCAACATCATCTTCTTATTTATTTTTTTAAAGAATCATATTTTGATAAAGAGAAAATAACTTATCTTTCAAATTTGGAATTTTATTAGTGTAATACATATTTCTCTTTGTTTAGAAAATAATTGGATAATTGTATTAGTGGAAGACATTTGTTCTCCATCCATGGAAACTTTGGCAATAAAATTTTGCATATGCATAAATTATAAATTTATTGCTAAATTTAAAGAATTAATTTTGACATTATAATTATTGAATCTATTTAGATTATAATAAGAGTGAGATGATTTTTCCCTAAATCAATTTCCAAAATATCTTTACAATCTAGATAAATAAATATAATTTGTTATAACATTACATATATTTTTATGACATTTTGTTGTTGTTGTTGAACAAGTGGATATTGTAATTCCTTGGAACCCGGAATAATAATTCATTTAAATTTAGAGCAATGTATTAGTGTAAGATACATCTAATTTTATATATAGAGATATATAAGCAATTCACTGAAATTTGGAGCGATGGAAGCCAACATCTAAATTTATGTATTGAGAGATATGCGCATAGATGTGTTAGCCAATTTCAATAAATACTCGTTAGTTTTAAATGGAAGGTATGAGCTGGCTCGAGATAACCTTAACATATCACAGGGTTTATCAAATTTATAGTCTTTCCACGAGAAAAGCAAGTAATATGATAATATTCTCATCTATAGATGACATCATGTATGTGTGTGTGTGTGTGTGTGTGTGTGTGTGTGTGTGTGTGTGTGTGTGTGTGTGTATGTGTATGGTCGGAGGTTGGTCCTTAGAATTCTCTACAACTCAAAAGTCGCAAAATAGCCTGACGCTCGACCTCATGTGTGGCCATTGCTAGAAGTAGGCAGTCGGGGTTCGTCACATAGAGTTTGGTGAGAAGAAGAGAAAGGAAAAGTTTGTTAATTGGTTTTAATTTTCAACTTAACTGTGATAGTTCCTTCTTTTATAGTATGTTGTGCATATAAACAATTGAAACATCAGATAATTACCTCCCTAAATCAAAGTTCCCACACCTTGGATCACCGCCATAAGGTCCACCTGAATGAGGTCGGGAGGTCGGCCTTTCTTTATCTCCGCCTTTTCTCCCACATATCGATCTTCACTTGAAGTTGGGTCAGGGTTAGATTTTATTTTCCCCTTTAGCACAATCAACAAAGCTAGAAGCCCGACCTCCGACTAAAGCGTGCCACGTCATTGACCAAACATATATAAAAGGCCTATTTCCCCACTTCAGCATAGATGAAGAAATTCTCTATGCAAACTACCCTTGGACACTTGGCTCCTATAATACAGTATTAGATAATGCCTTGATCGTATTTCTCTGTGTAGGTCTAGAAGCAAGAAAAAATTATAATGTATTGTACAAGAGCTGAGGGAAGGGGAGTAAGAGTTATACTAGAGCTGAGTGAAGGGGCACAAGAAATAGACTATAATTGAGGGAATTGGGAAGGAAACCATGGCAATGCCAGCAGCTGATATGTGGAGGGCCGGGAGAAAGCATAATACTGCTTTAGGAATTTGGAGGGGAGGGGATGATGTGTTCTCTAGATCCTTCAGGAGTAGACATAATGAAGATGACTTTGTTTTAGGGTGATGGCACATGAGAGAAAATAAAGATAAATTTGAATCAATTATATTAAAAATATTATTTATATTAATACTAATAAAATTCTTATAGAAAATTGTAGCATAATAAGGCATTAATTAATTGAGATTAAAGAGAGAATTTTTGAGAGAATTTTTGGATTATTTAGTGTTGTATATATAATTCGACTTTTGTGCCCATTTATGTTACAATATGTTAAAACAAAGATATAACAATTTAACTTGAACAAAATAATAAGAATTGTATTATTAAAAAAAGCTATAGTTTAAAGACTAGGGAATCCATTTATCACCATTGTTGTTTCTCTTGACAAAACTACTTCTCTGCTAAAGCTAGTAGTTATGTTCGAAACCAACAACGGCCAACATGGTGGAAATTTTCAGAGGGAAAACACAAACCAACGCCGACGATAAGGTAAATCTTGGACTCTCGGATATAAGGTAAATATATTTAATATATTTAAATTTATAATAATAATAACCTTTCGGTTGCCAAGCCGCGTTGTATAATATATATATATATATATATATATATATATTACATAAATTTATGATGTTAACTATAGGATTCTTTGGGAATGCTTCAATTGAGAAGGACAAAGAAGAAACATTTAACAATACTTCACGATATTAACGATATCATTAAACCCGACATGTAATTATATATTTTGAATGATTTTTAACTTGAAATTTTAGATTGATAGATGTCTCACCTTACGAGTAGAAATTTCAAATTGAAACCATAAAAAAATCTTTGATTTGAAACATTAGAGCAAACCATTATAAGATCATTTTCTGAAATCCAAAAAGTAAAACGACGTACTTGAAATGAGGTTCAACTAATTTGTTGACTTGCAAAACGAGAACAAAGCATTATAGGATCATTTGTTAGATCAGTCATAGCTTTTTGTAGGTTTTAACCCCATACAAAAATTACCTGCATACGAATTCTAAAACACAGAAAAATAAACAATGCAAGAGCATAACACATAAAACACATATACACAGATATTTTCCCACTGGATCCCAAAACCGGGACTACCAGCTTGATTTTTCATTATGTTCCTTTCAATGTTACAATACATATTTATACATGCCGAAGCATCAAATACCATGGACCGAAAACCATCGCGTTCAATACCATGGACCGAAAACCATCACGTCCAATACCATGGACGGAAAAACCATCGCGTCCAAAAAACATGTGCGAAAATCATGCTCAAAACCATAGGTGGGTCCGCCCAACCTAACATAGGGTCCAAAACCAAAATTTTCTGGAGCACTACCCTGGACCCCATAAAGTGGGGTTACGGGTGCCCTTCAAATACCCTATTAACTACGTGGAAAGAATATAACACAACCCAACATTATCCCACTTGTTGTTTTCTTTCCATAGGGGGCCACAAGAGATCTTAGTCATTATCCCAGCCCTGAAATGCCCGTTGTTTCTCTACACCAGGAGAACTTCTCAAAGCTCATAGATTTTGTCAATGCATCTGCAGTATTCTTCAAAGTGTCCACCTTTACTAGCAACACCTTTTTGTCTTCTATCATATCCCTCACAAAGTGATACTGAACATCAATGTGCTTTGTCTTTGAATGATATGCAGGGTTCTTTGCCAAGAAAATTGCACTTTGGTTGTCATAGTCTATCATTATAGCTTCCTGTACTAACCCCATACAACACAATATCTGCAACCAAACTGCGTCCTTGCTTGCATGAGTGGATGCCATGTATTCTGCCTCTGTAGTTAATAGTGCCACGATAGACTGTTTCTTACTCATCCAACTGACTGCACCTCCAAATAGGTTAAACACATACCCACTTGTAGATCTTCTCTGATCCAGATCTTCAGCCCACTCTGCATCAACAAAGCCTCGAATATCCAACACTCTGTCCAATCCTGGTCTTCCTTGGTAGCACAAACCATAATCACTAGTGCCATGCAAATACCTGAAAACCCGCTTCACTGCTGTCCAATGCTCCTTTCCTGGTTTTGAAATAAACTTGCTCAATACTCCCACTGTGTGTGCAATGTCTGGTCTACTACAGACCATTGCATACATCAGGCTATCGACTGCACTTGCATATGGAACGCGGGACATATCCTCTTCCTCTTCTTGTGTCTTGGGACACTGTTCAGCAGATAACTTTACACCTACAAGAATAGGAACCTTCACCGGTTTACTATCTTGCATATTAAACCTCTGCAATATTGTCTCGACATACTTCCTCTGGTTTAACCAGAGCTTCCTCTTTGCTTGATCTCTTTTAATTCCATGCCCAAAATATAGTTTGCAGCACCAAGATCTTTCATGTCGAATTTGGAGGACAATTGGGTCTTCAAATCCTGGATAATTTCTTTGTCATTTCCAACTAACAACATATCATCCACATACAAGACCAGATAAATAACACGGTCACCAATTAATTTAAAATACACACAGTGATCTGCTTTGCTTCTGGTGAAGCCAAGTCCCCGTATAAATGTATCGAATTTTTGATACCACATCCTTGGTGATTGTTTTAACCCATGAAGAGACTTCTTTAACTTGCATACCAGTTCTTTCTTACCCTTCACTGCAAAGCCTTCAGGTTGCTTCATGTAGATTTCCTCTTCCAGATCCCCGTGAATAAATGTTGTCTTCACATCCATCTGTTCTGTCTCAAATCAAAAGCAGCAGCAACAGATAAATGTAATCTAATAGAATTTACCTTGGCAACAGGAGAAAAAATATTACCAAAATCAATTCCCGGCACCTGGGAATAACCTTTTGCTACCAACTGAGCTTTGTATTTCTCCACCTTCTTTCTGCATTTGTCTTCTTTTTGAACACTCATTTGCTGCCAATGGTTTCCTTCCAGCCGACAATTCCACCAGATCCCAAGCCTCATTTTTGTGCAAAGATGCTATTTCATCAACCATGGCCTCTTTCTAGAGTTTTCCATCCTTTGAATCCACTGCTTCCTTCACAGTTTTGGGATCATCATCAGTAATAGTTGAAGCAAAGTTTGAACAGAAAGCAGATGGACTATACCTTTCTGGCTACCTTCTTTCTCGAACTGATCTTCTTACACCCAGAGTTTGTGGCTCTTCAGCTTCTGATTCCTCCTCTGCTGTAGAGTCTGATTCTTCCTCCTTTAGCTCAAAATCTATCTTCTCAGGTTCCTTTTGTTGGAATTCATGTTTAATAACATCTTTCACCTCTCTGAACACCGCATCTCGGCTGTACACGATCTTCCGTGTGACTGGTTTCCAAAGCTTATAACCCTTTAAACCATCCTTATACCCAATAAAGATGCACTTTTCAGATTTACTATCCAACTTGGTTTGTTTCTC